>DWMR01000034.1:0-19686 GCA_018245355.1 Dalla costala
AGCGCCATCTATCCAGTTTAGTAGAAACTATTTGATCTGGACATACATTTTTATTATTTCCTCATAACAAGTCCCTGCTCTATCCTGCCTTTTTTGCTGGGAGTTACGCATCATGCCCATCCGGACTCAGGCGGGAATATGGGTTTCATCAGCATGCCGGAATACCCATTAAAACCTAGCGGCACCATCAGCGTCAATTTGAGACGCCACGTGATCTCTTTCTCGATCTCGATCTCTATTACCGTGGCGTCTCGACGCGCGCCTTTGTGGCTCCAGCATAGGGTGCTATTATGCTATGACGATAGTAGGAGATATCTATTTGAACCCCATGCCACAAGTTTCACCAACCTTTTGATCGCAAAGCTATCATTTCAATAGCACGGCTCTAAAGAGGTAATAAACACCGCATGAGAAGATATATATAACTACCGGTCAAGCTACTATTAACTCAATTAACTAGTCGTAGTCAGTGAGATCTGCTAAAGTTGAAGTTGGAGTTTAACCGCTTTCAAATTGTGTGGAGGTGGAGAGAAGCGTTGTTCAACTAAAAGTTTTACCGTTGCCTGAACAGATCACAGGTAGACCGGTTTCTGCTAACTTCCTACTGCAGTGTGAACGCTACGTAGGTATATCGATTTGCGATTGAATTTCCTGTGTTGCGGCTGGTGACACAATGACAGAAATTATCACAAACGACCAAGACGTGCGAAGAACCACTATCCACCCATCACCCAACTGAGCACTGATCTCTAGGCTAAGGCCATAGTTCACCATTCTGGCCACGTTCGGATTGGTGGATTGAAAGAGCCCTAAAGAGTATTCTATCTATCTATCTAAGTCCTCGTATTAGTAGTTTAGTTAGTAATCGTTAGTATTTGTCCGATTCGAAGCTTGTCACATTCTTGGTACATTCTTCTTGAAGCACTCCATGTCAAGTATGTTTAGTTCTTCTTAGTTATCAAGCGAAGGCCGTACTTTGCAGTTACAGCAGTTTGCAGTTTGCAGTGCAGTGTAGTTTGTTATTGGCACTTTGGTAGATATTGGATAATTATGATGAAAGTTTGTATGGGAAAAAGACTTTTACGCGGGCGGTTCCGCGGGTAAGATCTAGTAAGTAAATAAATTCTGTACCTCAGAGGCCATCAAGTGACAAAACCAAAACTTGTACAGGAGAGGCAAAAATGCGCGGAATAAAACTTGTGACGAAATATTTGTCAGATTGTTTTGAAGTTACGTTTATGAACTAAACTGTACCTAGTTTTCATTATTTTAAGAGGTAGTTATGAGGTGTCAGATTGTTTTGAAGTTACGTTTATGAACTAAACTGTACCTAGTTTTCATTATTTTAAGAGGTAGTTATGACTTATTTTCATAAAAATAATACATCATAATGATTTACCTCAAGGGATTTACATCGTTTACATATATTTTGACCTAATATGTTATACCATCGGGTATCTCGGGTTTTAATCGTCGAAGGACGTAGTATGTACCTATACCATTAGATAGAACCCAGTGTTTTCGAATTACAAATTCAAAAATTCTTTATTCATTTAAAACACAGTACAAAAACAAGTTGCAAGGGCCCCGAATTTACTGCTTTGAAACCAGTACGGAAGTGTTCGCGTAACTGCGTATTATATTACGAAATGAATGAATTATATCACGATTTATTAATGTTATAATGAATGTCAACTACCTATTGTTCGTGTTCATTTTAGGCGGGAAAATACTTAGTCGCTCAGTCTTACCCTTCCGCGTAGTCCTGACTGAGTTGCGACGAGGCGTGGGGTCATATGAGGAAGGTAGCAAATATACGTGTTTTTTTTTTGTAACCAATGTGGCAATTGAACTCGTCTATTACATAGAAGACACGTGGTTACGTTTATAGTGCCAAAATGACACCCTCAGAACTTTGTTATGGCTGCCGATTACTGTTATTGTAATAATATAACTGATTACGTATCCTAGACATTGAAGAAATTTCAATGTTTCGTTAACATTTTTAGTCCAAGCGGTATAATATCGCATAAAGTAGTTATATCATTCAGATAACAAACGGAAGTGTAACCCCGATATCATAAGTGACTCATTTCATAATTTCCTTAACTCTCGAGGAGTTACAGACAGACAGAATTGGTAGGTTAGGGTGTTTACCAAGTCAAGTTAGGCTGTAATTGGAATCTTATGTACCTGCTGCGTTCTGATGGTCGTGCAGGTATAGGGAAAAAGGTAACTTTTGAATTGTTTTTAGAACTTTGAAGTAATCGCTAATGATAAACTTATTCGAGGGCATCAAACTTAGAATGAAGCGTTTATCGCCATTTGATATGAACTGACCTTTGGTGTCTTTACACCCTAAAATAGCCCCTAACAGCGTTTACATAATACACGACACGATAGACAATACTGTCGTGCCGATGTCGTGACTGGAGTGCTGCTCTGATATTTCAACGACGGAGAAATGGCCGAAACTGACATGTCCTGAAAACCAGATGGTAGAGAGAATCTGTTCACGTTGTAATATGTAATACGGTTCGCCTTGAATGAACCACCTGTGGAATAACTGTTTTTAAGTAATTGTTTGCAATCCGAAAGTTCTGTTGTTGGTTGCCAGTTACAGTTGGTTGTACTTGGGCGCTGCGAAAACGTAGATTTTAGTGTCTTGTTTGTTACAAGCAGCCAGTCCGGCAGCTAGTAGTGAATGTTTAAATTTTTAGTATAAATCAACCACTTCCACTACACCGTCAAAAAATGTTCAGGTTGTTGTGGAAGACAAACTGTAAAAAACGTGTAAGACAAAAAGTGTAAGTTACACTAATAGTCTTAACCCGAGTTAAAGGAGTAACTAAATATAATTAATATTTTACACTTTTACAGAAGTTGCAATCTGCTCCAGAAGAGCTAAAACAAGAGGAGCCAAAGGCAAAAGAGACAGCGGATATTATTTCTGGGGTTGCTCCTTTGAGATTGCCCAAGCATTTGGAGACTAGCGCGAGAGCAGACACAGTCATGTCTGCCCAGATCACTCAGCAAGTCCAACCCGTCTTCTCACCAGCTGAACCAACGCCTCAAACAAGCAACCCGGTATTCGATATGGGCCTGAATGGCCAGTTTAAACAAGCGTCGCAAGACATGCTCAGACAGGTGCACTTCCAGAAACAAGAGGAGGAGAAAGAAAATGATGATGACGATAACGGTGAAGAGGAAGGTGAAGACGAAGACGGAGACTGTGAACATGATTACGATAACTCTGAATATGAGGTAAGATATCATATTATGCGAATCATACAGTGTTTTGGTTTTAACTGGGGCAGTTATATACGGAAACACCGAAACCATAACAACTATCTTAGGTACCTTTTGATTGATATTTAGGTTTTTGGTCAAGCGTGAGAGTTCGGTTCAAGGTTTCGAACTTCCCCATATTATCCCCTTTTATTACCCTGAATTTTACATTGGATTAATAGTATTAAACCGTTTCTATTGTGGTGTTCTTGACCCGACCTTCTGCTGAACTGATTCTTTTTTCTTTGACAAAGAAATGATACTCATTAACTGTAATTGATAAACTATAAAAAAATGGTTAATTTCTTTCATTTCCATGGAACTCTCATTTGACCAAAACTAAATATATTCCAAAATTGTTTTGATAAAAAGGATCTCTAAGATAGTTTCTATGTACCCCTAGTTAGGGGAAATCCAAAATTATACCAGAGAGCGATAGTGGTCCCGTTTAAAAAAACACCTTTATACAGTTTGTGACACCTGCCTAATCGATTAATTCCCTCGTAGGAGGAAGACGATACATCGGTGTACTTCGCGTGCGACGGCGAGGCGGTGGTGCGGCAGGCAGAATCCACCAGGGTCTGCCAACAGGCGCACGTGCAGGTCACCTTCGACCAGGAGGTGTACTCGCCCAGGATCATCGTCACCAACTCCAACACGGGCGAGATACTCGCCGACATGCCCATATACACCGAAACGGAGTTTCAGGTATGGCCATAACAGCTTTAGGAACAGTGACGACAGATTGTCGTGATAATGAGAACAGCTACACGACAGTCGCCCAATGCTAATAAAACTCTACGACATAGTGGGAACCACGCACTAAGACTATAGTTTTCTTTAGTACAACTTCTTAATATTTTGAATTGTAGTACATAATTTGAAGCTGTTCATTTATTGGTTACTTTATGCGAAATGTAAATTGACCGGGTGTAGAGCAAGGAACTAAATGTTCATGTTTTTATTATCTCGCAAAATACTGCCCTGTCAAACGTTTCGGACGTCATGTGAATATACTTACATGCTTGACTCTCTTACATGTGCAGACTTGCCTGTTAAACATAATCAACCTCTTGCACCTCTAATGAACATTTGCCTTAATTGAAATAAACTGGGTATAAATTAATCGATCCAAGCGTAGATAAGGGAAGTGAAGGGAAGTTGTACAAGCTTGTACAAAATATTATTCAAGCACGCTTGTCAAGCTTGCAGTTGCGCATAAGTTATACGCCTATGTCATAAAATATTGCTGATTTGTGGGTGGATTGTGAACTAGTGGTTTAATTGTCAGATGAGCGGTGACTCCTGTACGTGGTCGGGGCAGGACTACACGAACAATGATTACCTCGAAAAAACGGTGACGATCAACTTCAGTGACAGCGATACCGCCATGCAATTTTTCGAAAGTTGCGAGGTAAGACCTTTACAAAAAGTATGTTAACTATATAGAACCTTTAAATTATTTTTAATTGGTTATTTCCACTTCTGTAGCCAGAATAACAATCTTTAAAGCATGATCTACCACCAGCTAGGGTATGAAATAAGAATGAACACAAGAATTTGAAATTCCAATTAAATATATTATTGTTTTTTCTTTTCAGACAAGCAAAGCAGCCACATACACGTCCTCAGATCCAGATGGCTAAAGTGTACAATTTTTCTAAAATTTCATATTTTGGTAGTGTAATGAATATGTCTGTTTTTTAATACTGTGTTTAAGGTCTTGTGGACTAAAAAGAATATTTTTCTTCAAATTTTCATACTTACATCCCATTTCTAAGCCTTATTTTGCTTGAAAGACGTAGCCTGAGTGGAGTCTGGATAGTTTAAAATCTTATTATGAATTGATTAACTCTTGCTTTTTATAGACTTGAATAGTAATCATAATCACCATCTTCAAGGAACTTATCCTACTGAAAATATTATCCTAAATCAAAACACATTTGTTATAAAGGTAATCATTGGCGGCAGATGTGTAGGTATGTTAGATTTGACCTGATATGAAACGTAAACTCATTATGAGAAACGAGAAACTGACGAGGTACTTTACACTTCCAACTTCCAACAATACCAACTAGAATGCGTGATGAAACCAAGGCTGTTAATGCACAATGATTCTCCAAACCCCCTATCTTGTTACTCGAACCAAAGTTTTACTGTTTATAGAACACACTCATCACGTAGAAATTGGGTGGACGTGAAACTACATACATACTTTGTGCTAGAAATATTACATTAATTTATAAGATTATTTGTGCGTGTGTGTTTGCGAGACCGATATTATAATCGACAATGTGATCAAAAGGTGACATTTTCAATCATTAATTCACATTGCCGTCAGGACCTTGTCGTTTCAATTCAATCATATTGTAGTATGTGTTGTGTTATTGTAAAATGTACTTTAATTATAATTATGTACAAGGAGATCTGATCAATTCCTCCCGGTTCTTTTAAGAAAAGAAACGTTTCGTAGAATTCGTTAACGCGTGATGCATGTGTTTGTAAGTAATGTAAAATGTGATATATTGGTCAGGTCTTTTTGATCGGTTACAACTAAGCTGCGCTCCAGTAGTATTATTGCTATCATTTACTGGATTCATAAACGAAATCTCAAGCTTATTTTATCTCTTATTTCCTTGTATTGCGTATTTTTATAGGAGGCAATGAAGTAATATATTTTCTTCGTTCCAGTTTTATAAGAACAATATATGACTATCATCTATCTATTCATTAATGGCTTCCTGAAAATATAATCGAGTATATTATATTCATCTTTTATTTTAAACTTCGGTTTCGGGTTTCGCCCGCGTAATCAGTAGATTTCATCAAACTAAACTTTAAAAATCAATCTAAATCAGAATTAGCCCATGGAAACAAGGACTAAAACTTGTCATTTACTCGACTATTGAGTACAAATTGAACAACTAATAAAAATTACAAACTGAAACTAATAAAAAAGAAATGCGCTAAAACGATAAACGTATTTAGTACCGTTTTCATGATTTTGTATCTCTGTCTCAGTTACATTCTTTCACTGCATCTTTTAAATGTTGAGTATCAAAATTGCAACCAGTGTTGACACTTATGAATCCGGTATTTGTAAACTTATAGATATTGAAATGAGAAAGGGAGTCGTTACCTATTAGCTTAGTTTTCTTGAAATATTTATTTTATAAAGACTTAAAAAGAATTATGAAACAAGTATTTCCTTTTCTCATTTGAATCGTGACTTTGTGAACTATAATTAGTAATTTTATCAATCTAATAAATGATTAAGAAAAACAATGTGGTTTTATTGTATTGATGAAGTTTATAAGAGTTCCTGGAAAAACACTTAAAATACTTCCTACTCTTAAATTCGAAATCTTGGCCTAGAAATAATTATTTTTGTTGGGGCTTTACCGTAACAAATAGATAATATATGTTTATTTTGTAATTATGGCGCAACAGAAATGTTGAATCCTAACTTTAATATCAATTCATGTTGCAACACAGCGACGGACGATTTTTTGCATATAAATAGTTTACGAGCCGGAGAGTTACAGGCTACTTTGATTCCGGATAATTGCATGGTTCCTGTGGAATGGATTATTATTATTATGAACTGCAAAAAGGGTGCATCCCAGTAGTTACCAGAAATAAGTATGTACTTACCTATTTATGTAAATTTCATTTGATCATGAGATGAGTATAGTATAGTCATGGAAGTAGGTAAGCACTTATACAGTAAGTACTTATTACTTCTGTTTATTTTTACCTATAAAGTAAGAAGTAAGCTGACAATAAGATCTGAGATGTCATAGCATAACACTGAGCATGTCAAGCTACGCAAGCTCGTGACGGCAATATATATACCGAACCAAAAGGAAATACAATATTATTAAACAGTAGAGGTACTGGTAGAGGTCTTCCGTCCTTAGGTCGGCATGAATAAATTCAGTACGTTCAGTAAGTTTTAAGACAATTTTGACAACCCGAAAGTAGATTCCTTTATAAACATTTTACAAAAATGTTGCAAATTCGAATATAATGATACCTAATGGGAATACTAGTTTGTTAGTGTAAATTAGTCCTGTTAGTAAATATATTAGTAATCGTCGTATTCGAAGCTTTTCGCAGATGCGTTGCTAATCCTGAGCACTGAGGAAGTCGGTCGCCTCTAATAGTGTAACCCGCATCCAATACCATTGCGATTGAATACAAGTTGAAAAACAGTTACCTATCCCACAGCGGAATTGGGCAATGTGGGCAAATGATAAATTTATACGTTTTCAGGAATATTTTCAATACTTTTTATAATACCAGTGTTCAGCAGACATTTAGAAGATGATTTGAACGCGAAAGACAGTTCTCAAGTCGGAGTCAGAGCTGTGTTTATTGACTGCGAAATGGATGTAAGTACATATATAATTATTTATACCTATTTTCATAGTGATGAGCTCCTATGGATATAATAAGATAATTTTCCTACTCCAGGAAAACCAACTTTCTTATGGCAGCGAATCGTCACGGTTCCAACGTGAAGAGCTTTTTAAGCACGATGCCTTGCGAGATTGCAAAAAAAAACTTGCACTTACAGTCAAAATTACCAGCGAGTCAGGCGTAAGTGTATCAATCTATTTTAACAATCTCGGGATACTACCTGACAACCCATGTTACACAAATTGGGCAAGTAAGTAATCTTTGTAACTATATAACTACCTAATTGACGTATGTAGGTAACTATTTCATCTTTTTTTAAGAGAAATGGAACATCCTTTTTGCTTTTGCAACACAGGGCTCGTTCACACGTCACTGCAACGTGGTGGTCAACATACAGTTCAACACAACAGCATCAACTGCAGTCTTCGACTCTACTACATGGGTAGTACTAAAGTACCTACCTACAAAATCCTTTATGGTAGTGAGTCGAAATACAGTCGAGATGACCTCGGCGGCAGTTGATGCTTTTCATGCGGTTAGACTGCAGTAATGTATCTTGTGTATTTTATGATTTTTTCCGATCCTCCTGTTTCCTTCACACACAACTATTTCTTAGCAACCTTCGAGCGACGAGTATATTCCAATCGAGCACGTGTTTGATGGCCCGAACAAGAAACGAGTGCGTCTCTTGAACCCGTACATCTTGCGTTTACGTCGCGAGCAGCCTTTCGAGGCGTACAAACTTCATGAGCTAGACGTAAGTAGAATAATAGTAATAACCTTTGGCTGCAACCCATAGTGGTCCACTGCAAGGCACGGGTTGCTCTTTACAAGTGAGGTTACTCCACCACGCTGCTCCTATGTGGATTGGGGGAGGGGTTAGTGGCCAACTTATGTGTTGGAAGTTTTCAGCTTCCCGAAGTCCTCCGACAAGGGTTAACGACTGTTATCTGACGATAACAACCCGGACCAGTGGCTTAACGAGGCCTCTGAAGTACGGAAGCGCTTAAAAAATGTTGCCACTAGCGGTCACCCGTCCAACTGTCAGACGAGACCGGCGCGGCTTGTCAATCAGTTACGATTGACACTCGCCATACGACCATGATTGCTTTGTGCAGTGTAAGTCGTTAATTTAGGTACAATTGTACAATTTTTCAAGTGTACCTAAATTAACGACAGTGTCTCTTCTACACATTCTGGGAAGCAATGCCTTACAGCAAACTGAAGGAAAAGGTTGAATTTATTTATAAGCAATACAAGAAGTGACCATATCACTCGCTCAAGAAGAGCAAAAACCATTAAAGTAAATGTAAATTTCAATGGCAAAAACTAAGAAAATGACGAGTACAATACAACTAAGTACCTAGGCACTGACTGGACTAACTTACAGAAAGTACCTACTCGCAGTCCGTTCGACCTACCTACTTATGACCATTACTGCGTTACGTACACTGCATGCCCGTTTGCTGCACTGGCACGAGCAGAGCGGAACGGAGCTAAATCTGGCTGCAGTCCGCTTCATTGGTTTGTACGCATTACTGAACGAGGAAGAGATGCGCGGAAAGTGTACAATCAGTCAGGGTGACGGGACCGGATGCTGTGGTTAAGTGGTAAAGCTTAGAACGAAGTCAACAGATAGTGCCTCATCTGTCACAGATCTACCTCTCTGGTCTTGATACCTACTTAAAAAATAATATCGTATCTAGGCACTTCTTCGTTCTTATAAACAAACAGCTAATCTAATATTAACAATCTCTAGACTTTCAGGGGCTTATTAACAACTTCTGATGACAAGGTATATCAGACGCACTCAAAGAAAACTAAGGTGAGCAGATTTACACCTAAAATACTTAAGTATTGTTGGCTACAAACAACTACAAACTAGCGCAGGCAGGAGTCTTTCATCACAACTGACCAACCCAAATGTCGTAAAACATACGCTGCACCGATCTTGTGTATTGTATTGATTGATCGAAGTGAGACAGCCCGCAGGCAAAACAAGATTTAATCATTATTGATTGCTAGATTTTCTGCAACTGCATTGATTAGGTACTATTTAATGGTGGCTAAGCATAGAAGCTCGTCAATAGCGATCCCCATATTCAACGTCTGACCGTTCATAAGGTTCCTTAACTTGTAACTTGTTAACTTGGGATTGAGATAAAAACCTTGACTCTTCAATGATTAAAAAACTTTTACGATTTAACGCCAGTTACAAATTTTTCATAATAACTGCAGTGTACTAGTGTACATACTTTAAATTAACCCCTTTCAAGAAATTTGTCGATCTATTGAATTTGAATAATGCCATAGTTACCAATTAACAGAATCGCATCAGTCGGAATATAAAATACACGGACGAGGGAGATTGGTTTGCATCTCGGAAATACAGAGGTAAGGCTTTTGATTAAATGAAAGGGTAATTTGTATTATTACTTATTATATAATAACAAATTCTAGTCGATAATGTTGTGTTTGTGAACTTACAATGATATCTACTTAGATAGTAGGTAGGTACCTACTTATACTAAGTAAAATCATCATCATCATCACAATCACAACCCATTACTGGCCCGCTACTCAGCGCGGGTCTCCTCTAGTAATATTTCTAGGGTTGAGAGGAAGGATTGATGGATGTTTGTTATTCAATCACGCAGAAAGTACTAAATAGATTCTTATGAAATTTGGAGTGAAGATAGCTTGCATCCTGAAAAATAATATACCTACAGCTACAGGACAATAAGAGATGTTAAAGTAGTAAATTGTACAAAAAACTAATTTTACGCGGGAGCCGCGGGTAAAGCAAAGTCATTAATATTTTACAAAGTAGGTATGTTTTGTTTACATAATTACTTATTATTATAAAAAGTCACTCATTATCACAGCTATCTTCTGAGAACGCTTCACTTTTAATTTCAGTTTCGATTAGTAGTATATTGTCTTTTGATTCTGTGGGAGTAACACTCTTATCTTGAGACTCACACGTGTTCGACGACAGGTGTTCTTCTGCTTCTATAATTACAGCAAATATTTTCTTTTTCACTTGAGTTTGCATCCAGTGTGGCATCGTGCGCGTGCTTTGAAGAATACAATTAAAGAAAGATTCTAAAGCATCTTTGTCTGGTCGGTAATCAGTATTGCGTTCAACACATCGTCTCTTGTTGACTGGACTTACGAGTGGCGATTGTGTTTCTATACTTTCGGTGAATTCAGTTGTTGAAACATCTTGTTCAGTATTTTTTTGACTAGACACTGGAGGAGGTTCCATCTCTATATTTTCAGTGATTCGGTATTTCATGTGAGGTTCCAGAAACTGCATTGCCTTAGCGTATTTCCACGTGGTAATTTGAGCGGGCAACAGTTTATTCTTGCCTAGTTTAGCTCTCTTTAGAGCGTCGCGGTGATTATCACGCAACTTCTTCCATTCTATTTTCGCCACTTGAACTGAAAAGAAAATAACAAATCAAGAAAGCTTTATTGGGGGTAATTTACTTCAATGCAATAAGGCTATGTTATCGACAAACGCAACGGGCGGGGGCGATAGCGGGGCGATCATTATAAAACAAAAGCAGGGAAACCAATTATGCCATTCGCTGTGGTCGAAAACGCGGCCTTAAGGTGTCATTCGGTGGCTTTAAGGAAGACCCGGTTTTCATGTAGGATTAATTTTTGTGTGTGTGTGTGTGAGAGGAGAGACCCATATAAGTTACGAGTAGGTATATACGAGTAATTGTGTTATTTTCTGTGTGTCCGCCACCCGCAAAACAGGGAATCCTAGTGCGGGGGTGTGGTGTGGTGTGGGTGTGTAAGCGTTTATTTATTCATGTTATTTTATAGCCAAGTCATATTTTCCATAATAGGTAGGTAGGTACTCTTCCTAGATGTACTCTAGATGAGTTCCACGCATGCAAGGGTCACATTCTGACTTAGATTTTTGTAACGATCCAATTTTAGTTTGATCTATAGTTGACCCTGAGACCGAGAACCCATTTTCTCGCCAACAAAACCACTTCACCCACTTCACCCGCTTCACCCTGTCTTATTTGGTCTCGTTTGTAGTCAAATGACGGCTTTGTAGTTCGTTTCAATTTGTATTATTGTATTCCTATCATTACTTTCGTAAAATACTAGTTACTATAGTTAACTATTTATCTATGATATCATTAGTTTACTTCGCTGAATATTATGCAGAGTAAATGTAGAGGAAACCAGTGTTTTCCCACCGACTGGGAGTAACCACATTTGGAATTGAGCTATTTTAATAATTTCATATAACGATTTATTACATCATGGGTGGGCATGTAGGCAATCACTATCCTTCAAAGAGATATTAGTTAGTTGTTTTTGTTGGATATTTAATTTGTATTTAAAAAAAAAGAGTAGGTAGAGAATAACTATTAAAATTCCTTTAGAGAATCTACTTAAGTTTTAAATATGTTTTCAAGACAGTTAAGCAGGTACCTAAATATTTCTGTATAGGTAAATAATAATATAATAATTCACCAAAAACCGGTCGAAACTCGTTAAGTGGGCAATAGCTATCTGGTGTACCCTATACAGTTCCATAGTAAGCTGATTGGCATACATGAAGTTACACTCACCATTCGAAATAGAACTATTGTTAAAGTGATCGACTACGCGCTGCCAAGCCCACTCTTTGATGTGCATTTCGCGGTAATCTGGATGCAGAGGGTTCCAGAGGCAGGGCTCCTTACGAACGCCGTCGATGAACGGTTTCATTGTGATTTGAGTGCGATGCAAGCGAGAATGTACCGCGTGCTTGTGCGGTGCGCGGCTGCAGACTGGCCGGCCGGGGCGACGGCCTCGCGCCGCTCCGTTCCGCCTCGCGCGTGTTCGTTTCTCCCCCGCTC
Source organism: Dalla costala (assembly GCA_018245355.1). NCBI lineage: Eukaryota > Metazoa > Arthropoda > Insecta > Lepidoptera > Hesperiidae > Dalla > Dalla costala. Next base: position 12,582 of record DWMR01000034.1, read on the forward strand.
ACCTGCGCGCAGCCCGCGAGACCCCGCCGCGCGCCGCGCCGACCCACAAACCAGTTTACCGACCGACAGCTCCATAGAATGTGACGGATAGGTAGGTCGGTAGAACTGCGATTGCCTCCAACTCTGACCAGAGAAACGTAATCGGTTTTAATGCACCGTGAATTTTAACACTGTGATCTAAGTAAATATTTGCTTTAGGTACCTACTGATCTTTAGACGCCTAGCTCCCAACCTAAAATATGTGAAGAGCTCGTGAGCCCTTGAGCTTGTGGCTTTGACTCCCTTGATGCAGACAAGTACCTACTTTCTGTTAGTTAGTGTGGGTGTAACCTGAACCCACTAAATATTTCCCGCTGCCGCCCGCCTAACTTTTGTTTCCGTTACAGAGCTTTCACCCCTCCATTGCTTAGAAAGTACCTATTTTATAGAAAAAAAACGACTTAGTTGGCCTGGGTTGTTTTCCAGTCCAATAATCGTCCTCATAAGTTCTCTCTTAATAAGGTCGTCAAATTGTACGGTAATGTAGGAAAATATATTATTTATACGTAAGTATAATTTTTAGAGGGACAAATAAGCCAAACAATGAATACTGCGAATCGCCAACGCAAAAATCGCTTAAATTTCGATGCAGAAAAATGGAATAATCCTTTTGAAGATAACAAAGCGAAGTGGATACAAAATAACTTATATTTTAATCGACAATTGAGTAATGATGACACGGTTGAAATTGCTCCGAATACAATTAAAGTTAAAATAAATCCGGATGGAATAGAAGATATATTCGAAAGCAAGCTAAGTCCATCAATAAATAAAACTACATTGGACGATGAATACAGTTATAATATGCTTGACGAACCAGTGGTAATCAACGATAATATAAAATTGAATGAAATAAAACAAAATGACAGGCTTTTTGCTGACGAAAAAGTTGAAACCAAACCCAGTTCAGACATTCCATTTAATACATATTTTGAACCTGAACCTAACAATAGTAGTGAAAACACGGAAAATTTTCTCAGTCATTTGGATGGGACGGAGAATTTTTTTATCTTGTATAAAGTTGGTGATCCCATCGTGTGGTTTCGGGCTCAATTGCAGCTTTTGGAAAAGTTGAGCACGCCTGAAGGAAAGTCATTATGGAAAGATATAACAAACCAGGAGTCCGCGCGGTGATTATTGCATCATCCATCCATCGACCACTAATCCATCAGTCCATCTATGTCCCACAAGTTCGCATTTATAAATTATGTAGGTAGTTGGATAGGAAATATCTAAATAATTAATTTAATTTGATTAACTTTATAGGTGTACCTAACTTGTAAATATTTTTGAATATCAAAATATTTAAAATTCTTAATAGTTATATAAGTATTATTTAATTTGAACTTCGTTCTGTTATAGGGTTAGTTCAAGTTGCCCTGAATGGATGAATCAAGATCTTAATATTCGATATCGATGTGCCGAGTGGATTCCTAGAGAAGATTTCACTTTAGCTTTAACTGGCATTTGTCTCCTGCTACCCCAAAACGGATTTAACAATGGTAGGTAGGAGGTATTTAGTTATATATTTTTTATCAATGTAACCTAACCGTAAGTAAGTACCTACGTTTAAATATAACGATGCGCTTACCGTATCTTGTAAAATATAGTTTTATATTGATATTATTGTTTAGATAAATTCGGAGATTTCATAATCGTACCTGAGAAAGATATTGAGGCTATAGAAGAAAGTAACGAATTAGGACGTGATGGTAATTTGGCTATTAATAATGAATCAGGCTCAGAAAGACTGGTGAGTTTTTGAGTAAAACATCAGCATAATCAAGGCATAGATAGATAGAATACTCTTTATTGTACATACGAAGTAATTGTAGCAACATAAGAATACTTTAGAAGACACATCACAAGATACTACCACCTATTAAGAAGTAAGCAGGCGAATTACAATAAACTTCGATTGCAACAAACATTGTTTGCATACTAATAATCGGTTAGGTACCTACCTCCGTATGATTGCCACGAGATTATCCTTATTGATAACTATATTTAGAAAATTGCGTGTATAAATCTGTTAGGATTGTTTGCTATACTTACCATAACTCTCTACCAAGCAGCTTTCCTCGCGATGTTTTCTTTCACCGTTAAACCAAGTACCTAATTACCTAATAACTCGGAAAACTCAGAGGTTCGACAGAGGACCTTCGTCCCTCCGATAAGGATGATGAAAGCTTAATCGCTTGGCTTTCACTACTAACTATAACCAAATATTTCAAATATCCTAATTTATTTTACATCAACATATTTTTCGTGAATCTTACTTGAACATTGTTTAAACACCACACAGCGACACCGTCGCATTCTTGTGCGCCTGTCCAGGGCAATATTCGGGAGAAATGAAGATGATTACAGAATCGTAAATGAAGGACCCGGTAAATATCTGAGAATACCATATAAACAACCACATCATGCTCAGATTGACCTAGAAGCCAAGGCCGAGGAAAACCAATTAGTCCATATCGGGTACGTTTCGTTGAATCTTAAATACCTAGTCACCATTCTGGTTTTGAATAATGTTTTATTAGAGCGATTACACATTACACGACACAATATCGTTTATCAGGCCGACATAGAACAAGAGCCTGCTGCTGATTAAATAAACAATAAAGTATCGATAGCCACTCCTTTTCGACCGGAACACAATTGGTTAAAAACAATAATTTTACTGCAGAAATGGGTGTAGCGAAGGGGGAAAAAGCAAACAGGTTCTGCCATCTGGATATTTAGTTAATACCTACTTACCTATTTAATTACCCAGATCATCGGGCCGCCTGACTACTGCAGTATCGGAAAGCACGCGGCGCACCCGGACCATTCTCACGGTGCAGGCGACCAACACGGGGCTTGCTGCTGCCCGCTTCAGGTTTTTACCATTTTTTATACGTAAAGCATTCAAATGTCCTTTAAATTATGATGAAGAAAATATAGATTAGGCACAAAATGTCGATTTTTATAATTAAATATAAGTAGGCATTTTGAGAATTCGGTATTGTAGAATTTCCTAGTACAATTGAGAGGGTGATCATAGCTGGGAGGCTGGGAGCCACCTGATGGTAAGTGGTCACCATCGCCTATGGACACTAGCAACACCAGAGGAGTCGCCATGAAGGAGAGCTCTTTTTGCGCCTTTATTGAAGAACCCCATGTCATAGCCTATAGGGAAAACCTCAGAAGGAAGCCCACCCAAGGTTATTCGTGCGCGGCAAAAATTATCGGGTGAACTGGCTTATATAGGCTAATAGGCAAACAAGGTAATATAGCAAAGAATGGCTTTACAGTCCAACACTCCGAAAGCGCTCTACACGCACGGTTGGATAGCTGTTCGTCCATAAGAGCCCATAAGGCAAGCGCACATTAGAGGTCGCAGAGCGGCGGAGCGGGCCTATTGGGCTTCGGAAAATCAGTGTTCGTGTCGAAATTTCGAATGTCCAGCGTCTGTCAAACGATGTGCTTTAGGGTTTCTTTTCTGATCTCTACCTAGGTATGTTGAGAGATGGATTTGCTCTGCTTTTCCTCATGTTTTGCTTTTCCTATACAGACCTAAGATTCGTGAGTGTGGTCCTGAAATAATGAGTAGGGTTGATGAAGAAGAAATGGGAATCCCGCTTACACCTATTTTGATACCTCCAATGCACTCGCGTATATTTCGTTTCGAGTTGCCGTTAGAAATGCCTGGCGATACCACGCATTGCTTGGGTAGGTTGATTATAGTAAAATTATTTTATTAACTACCTTAACTTTTCAATTTTGACAATTCTTTCAAGGTCTTTGGTAGGGGTATTGGGGGGTAGGGGACGCTCTTACTAACGATTCTCTTGAATTCTTATTTCAGTCGCTTTATTGAATGATGGTGACGAATCCGTGGCAGTTAGAGATGTGCGCATCAAGCAAGGTGACCGATGTTTTTGCGTGTGGCACTGTCAATGCGTGTGTTTGAGTAAGTGTTTAATAGGGGTAAGGCGACAATATCAAAACTTTGCGACCTGGATTGGGCCGACGGTAAAGGACACACATCGTGATCAACATTAAACTCAAACTAAAGGTCGCAATCGCAATCGAAATCGAAATCACCAATTCAAAACCATCACTATCATCATACTTCATAATTGTTGTGTACTATACGAGTAAGTTTAAACTTAAACAGTCCACATTATACAAGCTTAGAGCACAGACGTTTCGTTTCATTTCATAAAATCACTCCACAAATTCTAGTCAAATTGCATTCACAAATCAACCTTATTACACATCAACATATGGTCGAAATCGCGCCGGATTATCGGATTATCTGCACCTGTGCATCGTTAACGGACGAGCTACGAGAACAAAAGGCGGCTCGCATTCCAGAGATAAGAAGTTGTTTACGCGTTCGCTGCTATTACGATCGAGAAAAGTGAATCATTTTAGTGCACAATTCAATAAACTATTCAGTGACTATCGAATATAATAATTATGGAAAAAACAGAGAAAATTATTAGTATACTAGAAAATACGGCATCATTACTACAAAAGACACAAATTAACTTGAAAAAGTGTCCGAAGGATCGGCTTACGATTGGTTACGTAGAATCTCGTATAAACTGTTTGGATGAATATTGGGCCAAGTTCAGAGAGGCGCATCACGCTCTCATCGCGGCCACCACGCGGGAGCAGCGCGGGACGATGCAGTACTTTGTAAACGAGGAATTTTATTTACAAGAAGACCTGTATTTATGTCTCATGGGTGACTTAAGGGACTTAAGAAGTGCAAAAACCACGACGACTGCCGCTACGTCTAATACGAGTTCACAGAACATGTCATACGTAAACCAATGTCAAGGTCAAGTCAGACTGCCTCGCATTCAGTTGCCGGTTTTTGCTGGAAGTTATGAAGAATGGCCGTCCTTTAAGAACTTATACGTATCATTGGTACACGATAGCACAACTCTAACCAATATACAGAAGCTGCACTATTTAAAGACTAGTATCGCGGGCGAAGCTGCATCTTTGTTACAACATGTGCAAATTACGAGTACTAATTACACAAAAGCGTGGGAAACCTTGTGTCATAGGTATGGCAATAAACGTTTAATTGTTAACGCGTTATTAAAACGATTGTTCGGGCAGAAGAAGTGTACCAGCCAGGCTGCAGCTCAGTTGAAATCCTTACTAGACACTACTAGTGAAGTAGTCAACAGCCTAAACAATATGGAAGTGAAAACCGACTCCTGGGACCCCTTAATTATATTTCTGGTCGTTCAGAAGTTGGACCCGGAGTCACATAAGGAGTGGGAGCATGCTGCGTATACTGCAAATTCGGAAGATCTGTCTACACTGGAGGATTTGAACAAGTTTTTGGAATCCAAATATCGAACGCTCGAACTAGTGACGTCTTCAACAAGTACGAAGGTCCTCAAGGAACGTGTCCTACATGTGTCTACAGTCCAAAGGTCATGCGTTTTATGTCAAGCGGCACATACATTGTGTCATTGTAACGAATTTAACAAAATGCCAGTTACCGATAGGAGTGATTATGTTAAGAAAAACCAACTTTGTTTTAATTGTTTGGCGGCAGGACATGCAGTATTCAAGTGTAAAGTTCCCTTGTCCTGCCACATATGCAAGCGGCGTCATCATACTCTTCTGCATTCCTCGCGGTCGGAGGAGGCTGTGGCCCATGCTAGTGTTACCGATATACAACCACAGTCTCATTATACACATGTAGAAGAGAAGGAGATTCAAGCACATGCGATGATGACGTCACATTTAAATACAAATCAGGGTTTTGCTCTTTTAGCTACGGCAATGGTCAAGGTTAGGGCTCAAACAGGACACACTACTATTTTACGCGCGCTTATAGACCAGGGATCGCAGGCAAGTTTTATAAGCGAGCGCGCAGCTCAGTTACTAAAACTGGAGAAGCATCCAATTCGAGTTAATGTTACAGGGGTTGGTTGTACTAAAACTAGAATAAGTAGTGTTGTCCAATTTCACATTCTTTCCACATTTGATACGGAATTTTGTCTACCTACTGAAGCGTATGTAATTAAATCTAAACAAGTAACGACAAAATTACCATCTAAATCGATAATTACGAGGGACTGGCCACATATACAAGGCTTACAGTTAGCTGATCCTACCTACAACCAACCAGGTTCTATAGACTTATTATTAGGTGTGCAACAATATGCAACTATCATCCAGCAGGAAATAGTCAGAGGACCTCCAGGTACTCCCTGCGCACAAAAAACGAAGCTGGGTTGGATTTTATTCGGTCAGGTAGGGGAAGGAGCCAGTCACTGATGCATCATCTCTGCTAGTGATGCATCATCATATCGATTTGGATAAGATGCCAAGAACAATGTGGGAATTAGAAAGCGATAGAGATAGAAAAGTTTACACAAGAAGAAAGACGTTGTGAAGATAGGTGGAACATAAGCAATTATTCTTAACCTATAATTTAAACTTATCGTCGGTTCCTAAAACAATAAGCAAGCAAAGCATTTATCTGAGGTTCAAAAGGTATTCGATCCACTAGGATGGATGCGCAATTATGTACTTAATTAAGCGTTCTCTTAGTAAGTTGTGTGAGTTTACTGTTAATGATATCGATTCTTAACTTCGTTTATGTGTAACCTTTGAATTAATTCAAATTGAAATTTATATAATGATGAAAAATTAATCGTTGGATCTAAATTTGTCCCTAGTCCAATTTTCTATATTTACATGCAATTATACTTTAGTTTGTGTTATGTTGTGTAGGACATACCAAACATTATTTAATCTTTATTTACCATGTAACCTATTCAAAACTGTTGTTAGAAATCATTTTGATAGATTTTAGATATTTTTGTAATCTATACCGTCTTATGTATTTTTGTAAAGTCCCGTCGTACTTTGGTGGGCGGCATGTTGTGTACTATACAACGACTTTATAGCCTATTAGACTCCTAATGCAAGGCGAACGCTTTATCCATAACTGTGGACCTATATATCACCAATAAGACACCGAGCGCGAAATCTACTTCAGTACCGGCCACATCCGTGACCCGTGTACATCTCGTATGTTAAG
>DWMR01000035.1:0-19686 GCA_018245355.1 Dalla costala
TTGTTTATATTGTGTTCGCAAGAGTCCGAATAAGGTTTTTAGAAGATGCAAAACTGGAAAATTTGAAAATTCAGGATATGGAGATTATTGAAATTTGGACAGTACTAAGTCTGTCGGGTCAGCTAGTAATAAATAAAAACTTGTTGTACAACTATTAGTATTTAACAACTCCCCTTCTGTTTTTATTACAAACCCAGCTGGCCACCCTATATTACAGCTTCTCACACTTCACACAATAAGTCCCGAACGCAAAACACACAGCGAACACAGCCGAACTCGCCCGAGGGAGAGTTATTGATGCCGGGAAATTACTTTCCGCGCCATTTTCTCTGGCGTGGATGTGAGAATTAATTTGGCAAGCTATAGCTAGGTTCATTATCATAGGTATAGATTTGCTAAAAGCACTTAACTTGATTTCTGTGATGAAGAATCCAACATGTTTCAATGAGTGATAATATTTTATATACATCGGAAAAGAGTGTTTTATGATTAAGCATTTAAGTTAAGTAGGTACCTATCAACTATAATTAAAAAAATTAAATTCTTACTGAATAGAAGAATTGAAAGGAAACTGATCAGGATCACAATTATTGAAACTATCCCTAATATATTTTAACTAAAACTAGGTAGGTACTACTTAAACTTAATAACACAGTTCATTGCTAAAGTATACGGACTGTGCTAATTATGGAAAAACCTACTCAGAATAGAAGTATTACGTCATATTCATTTAAAATTCATGATTACTAGTTTCCTATTCTTTTAAGACTTATCCAAACTACTTAATCAAAAATCGCTATGTTGTATTCTCGGTTGCAGTCACGTGTTGCCTGTATTGCTCCTCTACTCTCCATTTCAAGAATGACCAGTTGATAACTATGTAGCCCGTGGTTTAACAACATATATTTATTTATCTAGACAGTCTATGTTGGCTTGAAGCTTAGACACGCAGAAAAAAGACGAAAGATATGAAAACTATTGTGTTGAAGTCATTAATAAACGGTCACTGCTTTCGTAGGAATCATTATTGGACCAAAAAGTTCCCTCTGACCTTTGGTCTGTTTAGTCCCCTTGTTTGGTGGATGATGTTTTGTATTGGATTCTTTGTATCTATAATGGTGTATATTAATAACGACGTCTTGGTCGCAAATAGTTGCAAATTATAATGACAATGAATTTCAACATACAAGCGCCTGATAGAAATAAAATAAGATGTGGCTCTACTTATTATTGAGGTTGGAAAAAAAATTCCATTATTTAATTTATTTTTGACATATTCGACTTTTAAGTTATGGCTACAATCCATGCGCATCCCAGAGCTTCTAACTAATGGAGTCTGCTCCAAGACGCTGCTCGATGGTGGAGGGTAGAGTAGTAGTAAACCGGCTCAGCCCCATCTGCCCCGGTGCACAGAAGAAAGTGATTCTACCCCAGTCCCGCGTTAAAACCGGCTTAGGGTACCATTGTCTTCCTTTTGATTTATTTTTGATCGATGAAGTAGTGATTCTTTTAACCATAGCTGTATCGCTACTATCGCGCATTTTGCATCGATGCAGTAGCGATTCTGAACGACAACCGCGATCCATTGGTTATTCCTAAACGAAAAAGTACAAACTTGTTGTAGATAACCAAGGAGCTTAGCGTACAACGTGTGCTCAAAGACGCTATTTTACAATGCTTTTAGTTATTTATTGGTTTTCAGAGCAAACCTATGCTCTACAATACTCTACATCAATAGAATTAGGCATGAAACCGTTTCGGATACCTGGGTATGTGGACCGCGAACAATTAAACTATAAATAAATTAGCTACCGATCGATTATGTTATGTTCTCCTACACTGACTCGTAGGGATGCCAATAGGGAAAGGAAAGGGTTAATACTTTTTCGTATTATCGGGCGCTTGTTAATCAGTTCATACATTTTCCTTTTTAAAACATGTTTTAATTAAATTGAACTACTGTACGAGAAAATCTATGTCCCTGCGTTTAACTCACTTGTGTCTGGAGATAGGTTTCTTCTAATATTGTAGTGATAACTAGACATTAAGGAGGACTAGACATTTTGACTTAATACTCAACAACACTTTTCATCAACATTATCAAAAAACCTCGTAGACGGTCGAAACTCGAAACACATCTACATATTACTGAAGATAACACAACTAAACGTTTCAACAGTTTATTATAAAATAATTTACGGTTTTTTGTGTTTTTTATTTTTCTCATTATAAACGAACTTAATAAATAAGTAATAATAAATTTAAAAAGACACGTACAACGTGCGTTTCACAGTACTTTCTTTAATCTTAATTTATTATGTACAGTCACTGAGAGAAAGTTGTACAAAATATTTGTTGGTGTTGCATCGTATAAAAAGGGGGGTGGTCCGTATCTAAGATGGTGTATACGGGGTGTCGGTGCGGCGGGTGCGGCGAGGCGGGCGAGGGGCGGCGCGGGGAGCCGCCGGGCGCCCGTCCCGGCGCGGGCGCGGGCGCAGGCCGGGCTAGCCCTCCGCGGGCGCGGCTTCGCCCTCCGCCGCCGGTGCCGCTTCCTTGGGCTTCTCCCTCGACCAGCCATCGCACATTTTTCGGAGAAAAGCTAGAAGCGACGAAATACTGGATTAGACACATAGTTACAACTTAATATTTCGTACGCAGGTAAGAACTAATGCGTAACTTACTAAAGGTGGTACTTGCTGCTAGTTAAACATTATCAAGAATGTTACCAAGTCTTTTGCTTTTGATAAAACGACGCCATTGAGGACCAATAGGGACACTAATATTTTTTTAATTTTGTAAGTAATTGCATATGAATTAACATCGATTCATTACAATATAGTTAAAATTAATTTATGTATATTTTAAATTATTAACGATTCTTTGGGTAAGTCTAGTTGATTTTTTAATACACATTCAGCTAAACATATTAAAAGCCATATTAAAAACGTAGCCATAACCTTCGATTTCTGTTACAGAAAGATAAATTTAAATTATGTTAAAGTTTATTATGTTTCTTTTTTCCTACTTCTACGAAGAATGTTAAAAGTAGTTGTAAAATGTATTTTAGAAACTTAAGCCCTCAAACCTTATATGTAGTAAGCGAGTAAAAGGTAAGCAACAAGTATTTCACGCCTTACTTAGTTAACTTACGATCTTATAACTAAAGATATGACATCACGAGCAGTCCTCTACGCCATCACCTTCTTCAGGAATGCTGTAAATGGAGAACAGGTAAACCAAGGGTCCACACACACAAACTGAGAAAGTGGTACTAGGGAGGTCTTTAGTATAGGTAAATTTGTCATTCATGTGTAATTATTTTCATAGATGTAAGTCGATATGGCAAATGTTCTGCAGGGAAATTCATCAGTGGACTAAATACATGCACAAGTAAGGAGTGCTGTTTGTACAAAGAGTATTTTGTAATGGTGATATACATTTAAGTTATTCTTCATGCTAACGAAACGACTAGAATAACCAAACAGTGTGTAAGGGGTTCAATTAAAATGTAATAGGGCAACAGGAGTTCAATTGGAATAATATAAAAGTGCGTGATGGGTTCAATGTGGTATAATGGTGCGCTTGGGATCCAAAATGTTTATATTTGAACACTGAGGGCTAAGAGGCGTTAATTTCTGTCTCATATTGGAATATTTAGTAAGTAAACTACAGTGATAAGTTGTGTTGGATTTAAAACACTATTGTTTAATCGCTCTGATTACTTACATGCGTATGGGATCATGCCGTCGTCATCTTCAGGGTCCATACAATCCTTTGTTACTTCCGCGACTTCAGCATCATCGAGTTTCTCACCTATAATTATATTAAAGTTTGTAAGCAGTTAGTAGTTGATAATCAATATTTCAAAAAATAAGTGAATCTTTCTACTCTTTCAATTATACGACTAAACAACTGCACTACGAGTGTGTACGACTGTACATTTATTTATTTAGTCCGACGATCCCAATAAACTCTTGTTGTCTCGTAATAACGAGGTACCTACTTAAGTTGTTTAATTAATCAGATTTAATTTATACTTAGAGGAAGATTGCGGAAAATATGTGATCATTGAGATTCAAAATAAAATAACTCAAAATACTTAGAACGAGAACGTAGTCAGTGACGTTAGGAAGTAAGTTTTTTTTTAAAATACTTATAATGGCGCACGTCACTGTTATTTTACGATAATAAATTAGATAAGCACGGGCTAGATAGATTACGGGGTGGCTGCTGCCTGCAGACCGAATGCTGTCGGCTTCATTTCTAGAGCAGGCAGTAGTTAACTAGTGCATAATTGTAAAATTTAAATGAAGCACCAAACAGGCTTGCATTATTTATGAAATTTGGAATGTATGTTCATCTGATCTCATCATTCCTAGAGTGAAGGTTCATTTTAACATGTAAATCTCACCTAACGCAAGGAGCGTGTGTGTGAGTTCAGCGCCAAGCATGAGACCATTTTCGTTCTTGTCGTACAGCTTCAGACATTCCAGGAAGTCTTCATAAACGCCCTGGTCTTTGTCTTTCTTGCATTGGCTGTAGATGGGAAGGAACTCTTCAAGCTGAAAGAATATCGGTAAACGGTCGTTATATTTGATATATGGTAATAAGTAGTTGGGTTGGATTGATGTTTACATGTTAACTAACTATTGGAGTTCGCCATGATTTTCAACGATTAAAACATAACGCTCACTTCTCTTAGAACGTTATGGACATTGCTCAAGCCCCTACACTCGGCCAAACTAAACAAAAATAAAGGAGAGACGATAAATTATTATTACCGTAAGTGTCTTCTCGCCCTTCTTCTTGGTCCCACCGAGTTTCTCAATGGTGGCCATTGTGGGGTTGGAGTTCAGTGCCCTCAGCACGTCGCCGAGGTTGAAGGCATCGATCTTGTTGCTACCGTCAAAGTCGTAGATGGAGAAGGCGAAGGATGCCCCTATGGAAAAGAGAAACATTTTATTTACACGTGTCAGATATTATAATGTACCTACAACGAGATTTCGTCCGTGTATCTGCCCCCCTAAAAATGGTTTTCAACGCCTTTTTTAACAGGCATATGCTTATGCCTACTAGGTGGCCACAAATCACTAAAAATTGGTTGTAATACTGTGTTAGACAAATGAAGGTTTTTTGATTTTTGATTTTTTATTCTACCACCTTAGAAGACAACTTTTTTATTTATTACCTATGTCCCTTTTCATGGTCAAAGTGGTTTTCATACCAAATTTTATAAGAATCCATTCAGCAGTTTTTGCGTGATTAAGTAAAAAATATTTAATCGTATGAATACAAGTATAAAAAGTTTAGAAATTACAATATTATTAGGATTGTAATCATCCAAGCTAGTTATTCCAAGTTATTCCAGTAGGTGAGGGGGCGTGCTGGTACTGAAACTGGTGTTACACCAGCCCATAGTCACCTATGTAGGTAAGGTAATCATGGTAGGGCCACGAAAAAAATTGTTATGTTATGATAATATAAATTAAACTCTCTAACTATTATTACTTCTAGACTGTATTTTGAGTAATAAAATGATCCATAAGAATACGTAGTAACATACTATAATGTAAACTATCCACAGAATCTTAGAGAGCTAACAATCCGTAACTTCGTGAATGTGGATACTATACTACAAGCTTTGCTGTTTGTTGACTTCGTTACATACTAAAAAAAATTGTTATTTACACTAACTATTATTGTAATTAAAGTAGGTAATTAATAAACTGGATAGAATGCAACAAAATATTTAGGGTACTTTTTGTATCGATGCGTAGAGCCTCATGTTCAACAAGTGTCTCACTCAAGTTTAACACTTTTACTTACCCCTTAAGACCTTAGCTACATTACTTTTTTCAGGTCACAGTGGCTTATGGGTAGGGTATACCCCATTTCTCAAACCCCATAAGACCATGTTATTTAAATAATTCACGAATAAAATCCATTTAACCATAGGCTTATGCAACGGTGTTGGGCCAGAACCCATACCCCTATGCAGCGGTATCTAAAACTTTTAAACTTCAGTCCATATTTGGATACTCAACATTTTGAACTTTTGTCTGATATTTCCGTTAAATAAAAAGCTTTCAATGTTATCATTACATATACGAATGTTATCAATTGAAGGTCGTTCAAAGGCTTATGAACTCTGTTGTTATTATCTTCCGCAAGACTTGATTTGATTTGATTAGACTGAATTAGGCTTGAGATATTATAAAATTGTAGATTAAATTAGTTCTATAACAATATTTATAAAACTATAACCAATAACATCTCCCTCCTAACAGTCCTAACATACATTGAAGAGGAGAAAACATCCTTAACTGTTGAAGCAGGTGTCGCGCGGAAAACAGAAACGTGGGCGAACCGAAAATGCTATCTTTAACTTCTCACGATTCAATATTTTCAGTGGACTTGTGAGTCACTTTCTAATTATAACTCGATTGTAACTGTGTCCTTATTTCAAAAATATTTAAAATGGGCGTCCGTTGTAAAAGTTGTTTATGCTACCGTTAAGTCCTGAACTCATGACTAACCTTATCTTAATTTCAATGCAGGCCAATAATGTTTTTAATTTTTTTTTAAAACGAGGCAGCTGGTATTAACTTATTTACCTTTATACTAAAAATCCGTTTGCCATAATTAAAATTGGCACAAACATTACAAAAGACTTCTCCGACCTTGATATTGACAGTTGATTGCATTTAGAGATATGAAATTATATTGAGCGACATCAATCACGTAGCTAAGTAACCACCAGCATTAGTAGTGTTGCCAAAAACGCGTAGCGCTAATGCTGTGAAATCCGAGTGGAGTTTCTCTGTTTGGGCGCGCGGCAGAGTTGGATCACGTGACGCAAGAGTTTAAATTTGGAACGCAGCGCGCGCGCATCGTGGCTGTGCCACTGGTGCTGGTGCCGGCACCGCGTAGCAACTCGAACCTTTTATGAGAATCGTGCTATACTTAGATATTACGGTGTTAATAGAAAATAGAAAAGCACACACCTGTTAATCCTAAACAATTAACAATCCAAAACAATTGTAATGTTATAATAATAAATGAACATCTCAAACTATAATACTTTCAGACTGTATCTAAGTCTTAGTAAATTAAGTCTTCCCAAACTTCATGATACTTTAACATTATTACTTAGTTAACACTGGTTTCAGATCAGAGTGAATTGTTAGTGAATTCTGTTAATTGAACATTTTAAATACTTACTTTCGACGTCGTTCTTACTGAGGTCGCTCTGAAAATTATCAAAAATATTTCGTTATTTTCATTATTAGCTTGTAGCAGGCATGTGTTGTGTACTGTGTAGACTGTACATGATATTGCGTCACCTCACGCCACTGGAAGTATTTGGTGAAGTGTTATCCATGGAATATAGTAGATACTTTCACTAAGCACAACACTTTTCATTTTCTACGTCTTGCAAAAAACATGAGAGTTGCTCGCTAGCTTCCGGTCTGCGGAAATATTTTCACGAGGGTTACCGCGTACATATTTGCACTTGATAAGGTTACAATCCGTTTTTTACACTGAACTTCTCTTCCACATTTCACTGCCGTGATAGATGACTCACCATTTTGTGTGGTGTTAGGTGGTTCCCTCCCGGTCTTCACTGGCAGACGTTCAGACAAGAAGTGGGGCTCGAGAACTTTTCGCTTGACTGTTTTAACTGGCTCAGATGGCGCTCCGGTCTGGATATTTGAGATTTAGCCCAGGAATCCGTGACCGTTCTATTTTCGGGGAAGTAGTACCATGCCCACGGCGTCTTCAGACTCGTCGGATTCGAAGAGGGGCAAAAGAGATAACAACAATTTTCATATATTCTACTTGCATCGAAAGCCAGTACTGTAGGAGTGGTAAATCTACATTTACGCTAAACTATTTCGATCGGTTTTGTGTCGTATATCTCTTGGAATCTAAGGTGTCGAGTATTAGGTATTGAAAACTAAGTGAGAGATGAACGAACACTGATTTGCAAACTAACTTTAATCGTAGATTACTGTTATGGAATTATAAAAGAAAAAAATAAAAAGGAAGAAACATTGTTTATTGAATAAAACCGAAAGATTAATAATAAAATTGTATCGTTTGAAAAACCAAAGTACCTACTCAGTATACAGAAAACTCATTTTTATTTTTTTAAGGTTTTTAATTTGTTTTTTTTATCATTTGTTCATCATTAATCTTCTTCCACTGGACCACTGGATTCAAAATCAAATTCTTTCATTTTATAGGAAGGAATAAGTGATTCGTTTATGGTGTTGAACTTCCATGCAACAGTCCGCGAAGGGGATGGGGACCTTAGCTGACGATGGTCCATGAGACTGACAGCGCGGTTACGTGCGTTTGGTGAAAGCGGACAAATTCCGGACATACTGGAACGCCCCCCCTGAAAGGAATGTAAATCCGTGAAAATAAAAGAAATCCAAAAGAGATTTTAATAAAAAAACCCTTAGTAATTAGAGCTAAGACCCGTAATAACGTATTCATTTATAACAGCAACAACATGTTTGATCACCTACTTATATATTTTTTCCTATCCTATCCTTTACTTAACCTTAATCGACTTTCTCGAAGAGTTATTCGAAATCGATTAACTTTACTCGATTTTTGCAAGTTCTCTCAGTAAAAAGCAAGTCCGCTTCGCGAGATTCCAATCAATTCCAATTCTAAGTAACTAACAAATTAAAAAAAAAGTTAATTCTATCAAAAATTTTTTTCACGATGTTCACGATTTCGTATTGACGGAAATTTTCCTTTATGTATTAGATTTAAATTATGTAACTATATAGCATCCTCTGAAATATTTTGTAATCATGTTAACTAATATTATTTTTTGAGAAATAATTTTATATCTGGTTTATTTTTAAACTGATCTGCCGCTTAAGTTCAAGTGATAGTTACTTAAAATCGTCTCGATATAAAATAAGAACTGTATAAGGATAGCATGAAGATTACCTTACGTTTACCGATCAAACGTTGCTTCCACCACCAACTACGCAAACGGGACATGAGCCTAGCGCCCCGAAGGCGACATCGCTTTACCAGGCTATTCTTATGGTTGCCTACGACTGCTGCTGATACTGCTGGATCTTCAGCCTCAGGGTCTACTGCTCCTGCCTCTTTTGTAATCTGCCAAAAACAGAAAAAGTTTTTTTGTTAAATACAAAAACTTAAACAGCGACTACCTACCACTTGAAATCTAGACCTACTGGAATATGTCTACGTACTACAAAATAGTACAGCTATTACTACGCTACATATTTTAACAACGAGCTATGTACCTAAGTGAGTTTATATGCGGCAGACATTTGTTTGACAGATAAATGATTGTTCATGGGTCTTGGTCGTTTGTAATGAATATCGTGCGGCCGTGACTCGCATATAGGATGTCCTATTATAGCGTGGGACGTAATTGTAAAAGTGTTATCAAACTAATTAAATACGATAGTTCAACCTACAACAATTTGCATTTTACCTGATGCTCTGAATACATAGCAAGATTTTCAAAAGATTTGTTTCTTGTCAATTCCACGTCTTGCATTGTCAAGTTGTTTTGATCCGTACAAAAATTAACTTCATCCGAATACTTCTCATAATCGCCTTAAAATATATCAAATGCTGATAGGTATTATTGCTATGAAAAATATAGATATTACTTTAAGCAATGTGAAGAAAAAATTAAACGTGGCACTTACGATTTAATGTCGAAAAAGTTTTTTCATACAAGTAAATATCTTTCTTTGTAATTTCCTCATCGTCTTTGTCGTAGACCTATAAAACAAAAGCTTAACTAAATACAAATGCATATAATAACCACAGTTAAAATATAAACCATTCTTTTTACCATTTTTTCTTTCATTTGAGTCATTCCTTGAACCACATCTTCCGCATTTTCTTTCATTTCTGGAATTTCTTGATCCTCAATTTCCTCATTTTCTTTCGTTTGAGTCATACCTTGACCCTCATCTTCCTCATTTTCTTTCATTTGAGTCATTCCTTGATCCTCATCTTCGTCATTTTCTTTCATCCCTTGATTGTCATCTTTATCATACTTTACGCTATCAACATAAAAAGCTTCATTTTCACTTTCGGTGACATCGCTGACCAACACGTCAGCTAACATGGAATAGCTGGAGTTACTGTTGTCAAGTAGTTCTTCCGCTATTTGACAATCGGAGATCCAAATATTGTCAGGAACTGTATCAAGGGCTAAGTTGACATAAGACTCTATAAGCTGGGCAATAGAATTTGCAATGAAATCTTGAGAGTCTGAATCCCTTTGTATGTCATCAGGATCTTCAAAGTTCGCTGACTGCTCTAATTCACTCATATCAAACAGGCAACTGATAAGCATTGATGGTGATTGCAAATCATTATTTCTCTGTAACTTTAAGAACTTCAATTGATTAATGCACTTGATGTCTTAAAGATAAATATAATATCAAGTAAATATACCATATTAATAGACATAGATCTTGATAGATTTGGAAGCTATCCAGATAAAATGTATGTTTACAATTCCTATCTGTCTTTCTATTTACCGTTTGAATATCTTCATCACCTTGACCGATGAGGCTATTTTCGTAAGTTTTTGGAATACCATCTAAAAAAGGTTAAAAGCAATTTTACTCTTATTAAGTAGGTACCTACCTACTTGTAATAAAATAGGGAACGTGAATATTCTTATTTATATTTACTGAACCTGTCTCTTTTTGAGGCGTTGAAGTGACAATGATATTACGAGTATCAATTTTATTTATTTCGTTGATTTCCTTGACGAGAACATCATCTTTTTTTTCATACATTCCCAGTATTTCAGCATTTTCATAAAACTCTCCATTGCCTTTCCTCTGTTGCCATACGTAACGCCATGGTTGACCTTTGGTATGACATTAAAATGTATAATGTTTTTATAGAATTACGAGACTGCCTACTCAACCGTCCGCATACAATTCCCATATCTATCTCACATAGGGATAGAAGGTACCCTATATCACTATCCAAAATCGCTCTTTACCTGAAGGATAATCTAATAAATATACTTTCGCATTTATAATAATATATTCATAATTGTTTCGGTGTTACGCTACGGCGACATTTTAAAATAAACTAGATTTTCACCTGAATCGTTCGCTGTATTTAAAATATCTTGAGCTTCGTCTACCACTTCTGTTACAATGTTTATGGCGACTAAAGCCGCCAAATGGGGATTGCAAGATTGATCATTATCTGGTAACGATGGCATTTTGTATTTATAGCTTTAAATAAGCTTTAAATAAACTAACAGAATTTCCTTTGCAATTTTGTTGACTAAATTGTGTCATTATAGACATGTACGCTAATTTTGTTTTAGTAACTGTATCATGCCAGTAGGTATGTTCTTTACAAAAACTTTAAAACTAAGTATACTTTAGTAGATATAGTAATAATCCATAATCCTGGATGTAGAGTATCATCGTTACCTCGTTTCCCCTACCTCTCTTATGGGACGCGAGCCATGACTATTGCAGACCTGAAAAGGGTGTGGCTATGTAGTTCTTCCCCGGTGGAATCGTACACTGGTACCTACAACCTCTTAAAAAATTAAAAACTGAAAATCAATATCACATCATTTATTTTTATCAGGCGGTTTATTACACGTATGTACTACTGCATGATATGAGTAATAGGCATAGGTATTTGCTGTAATAAAGGCGTAGCGAATTTACAGAAAAACCGTTATTCATTCAAAACAGAGCGTTGCTATTTCTGTCCCGCCCAGCCAATAGCTATAGTATTCTTCAACCTCGGGCTAAAATAACCTGTTTCTCGATTGTGCTACGCCACGTCAACATTTGATGCAAATCGATGAAGACGGTGATGATTTCAAGATCCTAAATAAATTGTACACTATTAAAAAGACGTTCTTCCAAATACTGTAAGATACAGCAGAAATTGGAACTGAATTAAAACTTTTTTTGATTAATGACTTTCGCAATTTTATCGTCCCTTTTTCGTCCATCGTTGTTCTTTTGTCCCTTCGGCCCTTTTTCGTCCAGTATTTGACTGTATTGCCAATTCACCGTATTATATTTGAACTTTCTCATGTATTTTGTTGCAGTATTCTATTTGGACGAATAAAGTGTTAATTCTATTCTATTAAATACGATGTATTAATAAGACGTAGGATAGGATTAGATATTTAAAATGTGGAGACATTGAAAAGTTTACTTAATTGAATTATCGATAAGTTACATAGTTTATTTATTCAATCAAACAACTCAAACAGAGTGCAAATGTACTGTTAAACAGTCGACTAACAAGGTGACGGCAAGCAAAGGGAAAACAATCTATAAAGTAGGAAATGTTTAGTGCCGGCGCTCCCTTTCGCGTCTATTTATAAAGCAAATTGTTTGCCACTATGTGAACATTGACACCTATACACACCAATCTCGTTAGTTTTATGATTCTTTTTATGCTTAGCTACCATTTTATAGACAAATACTTTGAACACCCCTACCCCTACTACCCCTATTTTGTGACTGCCCACTAAGCATGTAGAGTTTGCATTTGGACTTCAAAGTCCAAATTAATATTGTTTTAGTATAATTAGGACTAACATTTGAATACACGCGGCACAACATACTTCTTTCTTATTGTGGAAAAGTTTAAACAAACATTTTATGAGCGCCTGTCTGAAGTCAATTTATTTTTGGAAAAGGTTTCGTGCTTAGGTTTCGTGGTTCTTTCCGGCTATCACCACAGTGACCATACGTTGGTTAATGACGTACTATTCAACGATAAAAAATAGTCGAAATAAGATCCTCCTCATTTTTAAATTGGTCTACTCATAAAAACATGACACAATGACCAATGGCATGCGTATGTTTATGGCTGAATAACAACATGAACGTAAGTAACTTTACAATCAGTAATGTGTAAAATAACTTCTGGATTAGAATCCCTTCCCAATTACAAAACTGGAACATGATGCTGATTCAGCTGCCGTTTCCATAACAACGTGCGACAGCTCCGATACGGAGTCTGCGCGCACAGATCAATGGAATCTTTTTAAGGATGCCGCTGCCCTGTTTATGTCACTCAGCGTAATTTTCAACACAACTTGTTGAGAATTTTTTTCCATTAATATTTTTAACAATTAAACACAAGAGATACACTTTGCATCTGACATTCAAAATCGACTCTACATTTATACGGTGCATACGTACTTATTATATCAAGTACCTTCTTATTAATTATATTGCTGGTGAAATTACTGTAAAATTACTGTTATGTAAATTAGGTAACTAAGATAACAACATTAAAAAAAAATCACAACTCTAAAGCGCTAGCCCTGTTTGTTCGTCTCGTTCGGAGTGCGCAAAAGCCTCACTCTCAGTTAAGCCTCCGGGTGACCGCGCGTTTCAGTCACTGCCTCCTCCGTGTTATTACTTACCGACTGTTCAGTAATGTTCTGAAATGTAAACTATACGCCATAACTAAACGACGTGACTGCTCATTAAAATATCCATTACACCTTCGCACGTGTCACTGTCCCTTTTCAAAGATATGGATTTAACGTAGCTTCCATCGGTGAGTAATTAAGCTATTACGTAATTTCGAAAATAAAGCTGTTTAATTACAATGTCATCATGATAATTGAAGTTTAATCGTCGTATTTGTCTACCATTCCTTAGACTTTAACATAATGTTGAAATACCTAAGTAATTTTAAAAAGTCGGTACGCACTTTACTTCCTCCGAAAATTCTTAAAAATTAAACTGAATTGTGTTCTCACATATAGAGATGAAGGTAAAAGAAATAGCCGATGATGATGCAAACAGCGAGGAGGTTATTCCTATACCAGTGCAAATCTTCCTATGGAGACAAATTACGCCGTTCGTGCGACCCAGGCTAGGCAAGGTTCACGATGCAGCTTGCATGGTAAGAAGGGAGACCCTGTCAAGTGCTTTTACCGCTTTTAATGAATGTTTAAATAATTTAAAGTCTATAGATGTTTTATACACTGAATCAAAATAAAAAAATTGCGAAACATTAAAGTAGCTGTCGATGAGAATGGAATTTGTGTTAAGTATCTCTCTGAAAAAATACTGTATAGCATTTCATATTTGAGCACGTTTGATCATAAAATTCCAAGGTCTTTAAAAATGTATCGAAGAATCTACCTACCTACTTGCATTTTTATTTTTTAGTTTTATTTTATTTGGCGCGATGTAAATATTTAAGTGTTAAATGTCTTTATCACAATGCGTTTGTTTATGTTTCGATTGCTATCTAACTAAATCAAAATGTACAAAATGAGATGTGTTACGCTTTCTGTAAATATCTAATGCATTACACGTATTTGTTCAAATTCCACGCAGTTCTGTCAACGTGCTCCAGGACATCACGTAAGTTTCTAGATAGCTTGAAATTTTGCTCTTCGCACTTCTGGGTACCTATATAATATTTAGACATACACAATGCAAGAGGAAACAATGAAATAAATGAGCTTTTCATCAATCGGCTAAACGGCTAACGTAGGGTCTTTTTTTAAGCAAAGTTTTCCAATCGCCCTTCGAGGTACCCATAGGTGTCCTAACCATCGACGACGACCATCAAACCTTCGCGTCGCCGCGTCGTAGGCCCTACCTATAAAATAAAGCGAGGACAAATGCATTAAAAATGCACTTATTTCTTTAGTCTTTTACGCTGGAAGTGCGATATGTACTTACGAGGAAGCACCCCGTGACGCGTTGGTTGGTTAGTAACCCTGATTGACGAGCCATGGAACCCGGGTTTGATCCCCAGCAGGAGCAGACATTTGTTAAGCAGATAAATTTATGTTTGTACTCGGGTCTTGGGCGTTAGGTACTTTGTGTTGTTTTCTGTGTGTGTCCGCCATCAGCAACACGGGGAATCCTAGTGCGGGGGTGTTAGTATGTAAGCGTTTATATATTATTTATTTATTTATTTACCTATTGGTTCAAATGAAGTTTTGTGCAAATAACCATTTTGAGGTTTTTAAATTCTTCTATAACTGGCTCCAGCATGGCCGAATCTATTGTTGATTCCATCCGCATGACCAAGAATTGGTTTGTCAATCAACACCTGACTGTGTATGGATCAGAATATGAAAAATAGCTAGGTACAGAAACCACATAAAAATTACTACGCTACGACTTTTTAAACCACATTCGCAGATCATCTCACTATTCGCAACGCACTAGTCTTTTATTAGTCAGTGACAGATTGGAACATCAACGTCTAACATCGGCTCCCTCTGCGTGATTCCCCGTTATGATTACCGATGAACAACTGTTTTCTCATCTTTTCATCAACGCACATCCATTTCATTCAATTCATATTTGTCTCCTGGCGGTCCTCTAAAGTTCATACCTACGCACTTTTTGTCACATGCCTGGTAATTGTTATGAGCTTCCTTTTTAAAAGCGACATCTGGTTTTTCAATAAAAAAAACCCCCCTGCTTCAGAGCGACGCATTTTTTCTTTCTGCTTTGGTGTTTCCCGAATCTGACCTTAGCATAAGAATGCCCTACCTTACCTTGTCCTGCTATTTGTCAGCCCTGCAGGTGCAAAGTATCCTATGACCAATGATCATCCATGTTTGAAACTACCCCTCTTCCAAATTTTATAAAGATCGGTTGTATGGTTTAGCAGTTGAAGGAGTACCAAATTAACAAACAAACTAATTTAGGCATAGTACGATACGATAGAACGTACGTAAAATAAAGGTTTCGAAGCCGTCTAAGCTCGTTTCAACCAAGTGGATTTATCAGTGGGTCAATTTATTTGCTACATAGGTACTAATAATGGTTAGGACGAAATTGCAAATGTTTTGATTTTTCTAAACGTTGATCAACTGTACTAATAATGGTTAGGACGAAATTGCAAATGTTTTGATTTTTCTAAACGTCGATCAACTGTCAAAAGACAGAACATTGTCAATGTCATTCCACTTTGTTTTGACATTATCTTGATTTGTTTTGGTTTGTTTACATTACATGCTTTTAAAAATTCTGTAAGTAAGTAAATTTAAAACCTTAGACTAAAGGATTTACTCCAAAGGTAAAGTGTATGATCATTTAACTAATAATTACTTACGTTACGTTATTAACCCACCTCCAGTACAAAAAAAATCATAAAGAAAATACCATGACAATGAAAGCTCCCAGTACCTACCTATAAAAGTTTTTAGACCAATTCAAAATCAAAGCTTCTTTTGAACACCAAGTCGTTAAAACTACAAATTATGTTGTCTAATACTTGTATATATCAATAAATTTAAATACGAGGTAACTACCTATTAAATAATCTATGATTTTATGTATGTTCTTGGCATTACACTAAGCATAATTTGTTATTTTAAAGTAATTAAATAGACGTAAATCAATATTTCATCTATTTCATACCCCAAATATATTTAAAGTTGATTATATTAAATGTCTCTGCAATAAGCCCTTCCTACATAATTTTAACCAATTACCTAATTAGGTACTTACTTACATTTTTTAATTTGATCTGTAGACATTTAAAGACTGTACTTACATGCAATAAATAAAATAACATACTTTTTTGTTTTTACAAACGCTTCCATAGGAGCTAAAAGAAGCTTGCAAGGTAAAACATATTTAATTTTATTTATTTATTAACACTAAATCCACAGCTCTTTAACACAAAATAAACATTAAGTTTAAGTTTTAAGTTTTATAAGTACTTATTAAAATGTTTCAACAATTCTTTGACTCTCCAAACCCCCAACTGTGGATGTTAGTAATTATTTGTCCATTAAACTATTGGACAAATCTCAGTGCATTTTCAAATTTCAATGTATGTATCTTTATATTTAAATACCGTTAGTAAAATGTGAAACAGTAAATCTTTAATTATATTAACACTGCTATAATACTGCTGAAATAATTAATATAATTACTTCGAAAAATATTTCAGTCCTTTGAAAAAGTCCTAGTACAAAACCTGCGCTTTGGGCTTTCAATCAGTCTGTCTGAAGCTATCGAGTCTATACCACGATGGCGTCTAATACAAGCCGCACTACCCCATGTGATGCATGCTTTGGCTGCCCTCCTGCACAACAGGTATGTTATAGGTTTCATGACCCATGTTAAAAGTTTCTATAATCTTATAGCTTCAACTAAATACTCATCTACTCATAATTTTTGACTTCCATAATTCAAAAATGTTTTGGTTATATAATTACTGTGAATATCATTGAATATTTACTAACATTTAAGCCGTTCTCCACATCGTGATCACTGTGTGTTGGAAGAGACAGTAAATAACTTATTTAAAATAATTACACGCCTCACAACGTGTTAGTGTTTTTAACGTCGCGACGTTAATTAACTAAATGTCGCAATGTGACGGTTGTGCAATATAAAATCGTTCATAAATCCCAAGTTAGACATTAAATCAAATAAAAAAGGGAAGTTTTGAAAACTAGACATATTCAACTTTAAAGTCAGCATATTTTTCTAATTGATTTGTTTAGTATAAGTATATAATACAAAAATCTACTTAAAAAATTATAAGTATGGCTGTCCGTTGGTCTGTGAAAAATATATGCAATTGATTGTTATTAATCCTTTTTTTCTTATTTCAGAATAAAAGACAACATGCAGTGCTTGGGCAATGTAGAGACCAAGCTGCTATACACATTGCACTGGATCCTCTTGGATGCTTCGGATGAGTGTGCTGATAATGACTATGACAATGAAAAGTATTTTTCCAATCCATTCTACTACTTGTTCTCTATACCCGTAATGACTGTAAGTAAAATAATACCAAATAAAAGACCCAAAGATCTATAAATTAAAGTAAAAGTGTAGGTAGCGAGTTTTTTTTTTTTTTTTATGAGATTAGCAAACGAGCTCGCAGTCCCACCAACCGCTGCCGCCCATAGACATCTGTGACAAACTTTGAGTAGAACTGCAAGGAGCTGTTAGTTAGTCCTGTTAGTATAAGATGTCAATAAGAATATTAGTGCATTAGTAGGTATTCGTTAGTAATGTGGGACTATGGGTGTTAGCTGTTAGTGACAGTTAGTCCTGTTAGTAAGTATTAGTAGTCCAGATAGTAATCGTTAGTATTCGTCCTATTTGAAGCCGGTCACAGATGCGTTGCAACCCATGAGGACTAAGGTGGTCGCCTAATGTACAAGTGTAACCGGCATCCGCACCCTTCCGTCCACAATAGTTGGAAAACAATTATTTTACGGTGGAAATAGGTGCGGCGGTGTTACCGCCCCGGGCGAACTCAGGTACTATGACCTGGTTCTACCACCTGTTTTCTTTTCTTTCAACAAATTAATTATGCCCTTAATTTTTTTAGCTCTTTGTGTTTCTCTTTGCACCAATATCACACCATCTAAAAGAATCTGACTTTACCAACAACTATCGTTTGGAAAACGGACTTAAAGTTTGGCAAGCATTGTGGGAATTTCGACATCCTGATGCCGCCTGCTTCACTACCCTCGTAAAGCCTAAACCCAAGCCACTCGGGGGGAAATATTCCAAAAGGCATCAGCCAGGAGATGTGTTTATGGGGCGTACGTGGCCACAAAGTAATCTCCTTTTATTTACTCTTACTTCATTTCAGTAGTAGCTTATCAAACATTATGTACCTTACTAATAAAAACAGTTTAGGCATCACTACTGTAAGCACCACTTCTGTAAAGCACCGCATTTAGGTATCTCTTCCATAACCCGCCTCACCAATTTATCCTCCTGCGGATAAAGAAATTCTACTTCACAAACAAAGTTGCATTTCAACACTATTAGTTCGTGTTTTATAAAAAATTGGGTAGGGCGTTGTCAGGCAGGACACATAGATAAATCTTCTTGGCAAGGAGTTGCTTTCGCGTATTAATTGAATTGACAACAAGGCATTAAGTGCTAACACCGTCAGTCACTAAGCCTTAGATTTGTCTCGCTCCCTCAGGACTGGACATGCCCCATATAGCTTCATACCATATGCGCGATCTATAATATTTTTGAATAGGTCTTGTGCGCCCAGATGCTGACATATAATGCCACCCCACTCACCCTAGACTTCAATTCAAGGTGGCATTAGCCAGGCGACTATATCTGAAAGAAAACTATACCATACTTATGTTTTCTGCCTAATAGCTTTGGAGTTATTAAAACAAGACGATATAGACGTTTTCAGTGAGATCCAAATTTCTGTCCAGGTATGTTTCTATCTATGTGATGTTACAGACGTTCCATTTCAAAATATTCTTGTTCTGTCTTTCTAAAGATTCGTATCTTGCTTTTATTCATCAATAGCATAGTACTTTTAACACTTTGTTGCAAGAACTCATGGTATGGTATCCTTATTTCAGGTAAGTTATCAAAGGAGGAAGGGGGTGTGAGCGGTAGCCCACCGGGTCACCAAGTTACACCGCAGCCAGATGCACCATCCAAACAGGCCAGTACGGAGGAGGAGCCCTGGATCTCGTCTCCGAAGGACACCATCTTTCCGGAAACAATACCAGAAGAGAGTTCAAGCACTGAAGAAGAACACGTGGTATGTAATGTTTTACAGTAATGTAATAAGACGATCACGCCATCTGGGGATTGTCAAAAAAAAAAAAAAAACAAAAAAAATTATTTCAGTAACAGACACTTACATAGATAGTGCAGTGATTGGGGC
>DWMR01000036.1:0-19668 GCA_018245355.1 Dalla costala
GTTTCTCAATTCGAGAGTTTAAAAAAAAAAAAAAAATTACGTTTATTACCTCAGAACTTTTGACTGGGTGAACCGATTTTGATGATTCTTTTTTAATTTGAATGCTGATGCTTCCCGTGTGGTCCCATATACATTTCATTGTTGTTGGACCCTTGACTTCGGAGATACATTAAGTCGGTTTTTTTTTTGTTAATAATCATCTATTGTACTCGTATTTATTCATTTAAAAAAAGCTCTTAGTAACCATGATAGTTTAATACTTGTTTCTCTTTCCCTAAAATATAAATAAGTACGGAGAAGAAATAAAAGGATTTGTGATTTCTAGGTTAAACCGCATTGTTTCTAGGGTAAATCACTGGTAATGTTTTTTTAAATGATGACCTCTATTTTACTCGCATTTAAATATACTTTAGTATATTACGGTGAGCATATCAAACGACACAGGTGCATGGGACGTTAGGAAAAAATTCCCATACATATTAGCATTAAACCGGGCTAAATAATGGCCACCCTAGTATCGGTGTCCGTAAAATGTTTCCAGATTGACGATGTACCTACGCTTTACTTTAATCAGACATGTTCTCTGGATATCTTTTATATGCGGGGATAGAAGTAAAACATCATACAACTTTCAAAATCTATTCTGAACTGTTCTCCATAATTACATATTACAATATATCCGCTTTTTCACATTCGGTTTTCAATTCTTGACAGCCTTCCTACATGTATCCATTATGTACAGGCACGTAAAATTCAGTACCTATTTAACACATTGACGCGCGGTATACGCCTATAGACGTTATTACAATAAAACTTCTATCGCATCTGGAGTACCTACCGCGCGTCAGCGCGTTAATATTAAGACTACTTAGTAGATTTAACGTTATTTTAATACTGATAATGCGGTGTGCTATAAATGTGATCCTTATTTCAACGATGACACTAAACTTTGGTTCTTTTGGTTCTCCGTTAACAATAGATTATGTTAGAAACGCTTGACCTACGGAGACCACTACGGCACAAGAGCACTCACGCAGGTTTATCGATAAATCTATACGGGTTGCCTCAATTTCTTGATAAATTTCTTGGTGATAATACTACACCATAGTTGGAAATTATTTCTTTAGATGAAATAGTTTTTTTGTTTTGTGTCACATGTAGGTACCTACGATATCGCAGGAGGGAAAAACGGTACTACATTAATCCACGTGCAGGGTGCTTTTTGATTTTGATATTAGACCCCCCAACTTGAAGTTCGCCACATCAACAACAAATTTCAATTGCTGCAAATACTTGTTTGCTTTGATGGAGAGTTATGATTCCGCTCTCATACAGAGATAAAGTTTACTGGAACAAACGAAACTATGCAAATTTTTCACTGGCTCCCGAATCGTTACGAGTTAATTAAATAGTACTCCACTCCGGCATACTGACCCCGCTTCATAGTTCTGACGAGATTTTTAGTTCTGACCCGGTTTAGAATATGTTCGTTGTTAGTTGCAAAGTTGCTACCCATTTTCATTGCCCACTACCAGTCTCTCTCCCCCATGATTAGAAGAATTGGGAGCATACCTTGTCCTTGCTTAAATGCGGAAATTAAGTTACTCGTTCAGTTAAACATTGAAAGTTGAGTTAAACGATCTTTCTATATCCTCCTTTCATCAGCTTTTCTATCATCCTTGAAATACTATAAAGGAAAGATCAACTACCTGATGATATTGTACTAACAAATTATTCGATACTGGTTACTCCCCAAGGAGAATGCCCATTTTAGTACGGGATTTCGGCCTACCACTATCATAAATTATTTAAATCGTAGAATCTGTTATCGGACAATATTTATTGAAGCTTACTCCAGATGTCGGATGCAAAGCAATACAATATAATATTGTTACTATAATAACAATATAGTATTATTTACAATGTCCGGGTAACCAATGAAGTTATGCGCTTACCAAGCTCAGAACTTTAGAACGGCTGGACCGATATAGGTACAAATTTTTTTTACGTGTTCGTTGTAGTCCGCGTAAGGTTTTTACTAAAAGAAAAATTGGTTAAATTGCAAGGAATATGTAAATAAAAAAAAGGTGATTTGACATTTCACATCTTTAACATTCAATAAAGTTCCTATTCCTTTCTGTCGGAGTAGGTCGTACACTTCAGCACACGGTATTATATCAGACATCATAGAATAATCATGTTCAAAATAATATTGTATTTATTGTTTATCTATTATCATATTCAAAAGGGAATAACAACGAAATTCAATACTAGCAATCCGTCGCGGGGTCAGATATGTAATACAATCTTTATCGGAAAATTTTCTGAAACCGGGTCTATGAACTGAGGAGATATTTCTGTGAGTAATAACATTTGTCGCGAAATCTGCGGTGAGAGGGGAGGGGGAGACGACCCGAGCCCTGAATCAATCCACTCGCGTCAGGGTCCGTTGTCACATGTCCAATCAACTGACATACTGTTCACTAGGGATCAACGGGCTCTCTGTTGTCCAACGATGTACGAAACTATCTGCGGTCTTAGTAACACTTAATAGCTACCTCGAGGGTAGTAAATTATACGAGTTAAATTTGTGTTCTGTATTTAATTTTCTTGGGCCTAGTATTTGAAGGTCAGGGATTTGAAAATGATGTGTACAACTTGGTAATTACTTAAATGAAATTATATCTATAGGGAAATAGCTATCGCGAACAGTACTTGTAGC
Organism: Dalla costala; assembly: GCA_018245355.1. NCBI lineage: Eukaryota > Metazoa > Arthropoda > Insecta > Lepidoptera > Hesperiidae > Dalla > Dalla costala. Next base: position 2,723 of record DWMR01000036.1, read on the forward strand.
GTTATTATAACGCTTGTTTCGGCAAAACAAAACTCTTAACTTGAGATATGCGTTTCATAAAAAGTCAAAGTCAAAGTTCCGAACATCGAATTGATTGTATTTTGCGCAAATATTCCGTCGTATTGTTGTTAATGGGGAATAAAAATTATTTTCAGAGCACCGAGTATCGACAGGTCTCACGCCGTTGATGCGTCGATAACTTTCATAAATCATCAGTGCGAAGCGTGTTGATTATGCTGATGGAAAAGTTTCATGAATGCCGTAAAAATTACATGTATCAGCATCAATTTATTTTAACTTAATTTCGGTGAGAGCAATTCTGCGAATTTCGTCTTTGGACTTTTTTTGGAAAAACAAATATCACCTCATTGTGATTGCAGCGGTAAAAAATAATGGTGTTACGTTCTCAGACAGTCGCCAAGCATGCTTTTATTTCCACTACTATCGTAAAACGCTATCGTATCGCCTTCAAAAAATATTTTATTAATCTAATTTTTATTATTTTCAGGTAAGCATCTTCATGTTAGGATGGACGTTCCACAGACTCATATACCTACTTATGGAAAAATATTATGTAAGTTAGTAGGTTGCTTTTAACATTGTAATCTACTCGATTGTTACGTCTTGTTGCACAATGTCACACAATATTATGCACTACCTACCCTTTGTCTTGCGGTATTGGACAATATGCATTGTGATATCTTGTCTCTCCTGAGGCAAAATAATTAACTCTACTAACTAGCAGATTGCGATGACTGCACTACTACCTGCCAAATGCATCTCATTCATTCTGAATTAGTATCTCAAAATATCTATGATAGGTATGCGGCGAGATATTAACACTTATAAAGAATGCAATGGTAACGCCTGGTCAAGGTATAAGAAACTATGAGGTACCTACCTATCTATATAGAAATAGTTTCGTCTGCAGAATAAGTTTGAGTGACGAACTCTATCGGAGGGGTTGACCAAAGTAAGTATTGTAAGGACATACCGATACCCGTATACTGTAATTTGATTAATTCTTAAGGACTCAGTCACCAGGAAAATGCTTTATGTGCCAAGTAATAAGTTATATCTATTACGAGTATATTCCTACTGAGGCATGCCTATGTCTGACAGGTACCGTGCATTTTTCATTTGCAAAAAGCATACGTTGAAACAAAAGTAACAAAAATCGGCTTTCAATTTGTCCCTTTCTTGGCTCTCTATTGCCAAATATTGAAAAATTGAGAAACTCGTATTAAGTTTTTTGTACTAAGGAAGGTGTTTTGTTTGTTTTTGATTTTAAGGAAGCAAAGGATTACTTTTCTTTTCATTAATAACGTATTGAAAGTGGTTGAACTAGAGAGTGAATCTAGCATCTATCTTTTACTAATATCCATGTCTGGGGAAGGATTACCCGCACTCGTATAACATATAACATAACTTTTCATATGTGTGGTGAGATATGAGATGTAAATTTCGACTTGTACGCTCAAAACTGCCATTTCCGCACACCTATAGTATGATCGACAGTGCATCACGTAGCTCCGTAGCTTAGTAAGTTACGTGCACACATACATACATGTTACGTAAACTACTACGTTGTTTGTGAGTCCTGTGTGTGTGTAGTCTGACACGAATGAGCGGAGTGTAATCCCCGGCGCGGCCAACTGACCCGGCAAACAATTGACTGTCCACAGTGACGTAGTCCCGTAACAATTCTCACACAACACTGGGGTTTATTCAATTCTAAATTAATGGTTCAGTTTCTTGACTTGTTACTTTATATTGCAGTCCATAAGAAGAATATCAAGGAAGCGCAAGTTTCGAGTGTGAAGAATGTAAAATATTTTTTGCACGAATTGGCTACAACCCATTAGTGGCCCACTGCAGAGGTCTAGTCCTATGAATCTCTTAGACTCATTGGCCTCACCGCAAAACAGAAACACAGCCTTATTCTAGGTCAATCGCAGATACATTGCATCGGAGGTTCCTAGTCTAGACGGAAGAGAGTCGAGGCGTGATATTAAAGCGTTATTTTTTAGCCTTATCCATTCCAGGATTTAGTCAAATTTCATATTTGATGCAGCGACGTGAGATTTCCACGATGGAACCATCGAATGTAAACAATATTATGCCAAGGATATGTTTTGGAGTTTAGACTAGGAGATGAGTACATATAGTCGTGTAAACGTTCGATATTTGAAAAGTACATACTACATTACAATGGATAGGACAATTATATAGGTTCGTTGCTAGCTCACAATGCCGACGAAGCTCAGTCGGCGTTCGCTACGAGGGTGGAAGTGTACGTTACAATGAGCGAGAGAGGAGTTACTCGGTTCGGCTGACTGGTCCGACAAACAATTAACTGTCAGGACTGACGTAGTGTGGACGAAACAGTAGAGATTATGGTGATGCGAAGATTTTTGTTTATATTTTATGCCACTTCTTTGACATCGGATGTTTTAAATAGGAAAAAATATTTCAACTTCCACGTCTACGTAAATCCATAACTACGTAGTGTAGCGACAATACTCTACCGCACTCTTCCAATTTCGATTGTTGGATGGATTACTGGAAAACCCAAATGTGAGAAGTACTTAGACTGCTTAAAGGCCTCTTACAGGTCCTAGGGACTGCTATCTAACGATAACCACATTAACTGACCGCCTAACGTGCCCTCCATAGCACGGAAAAGGCCATGAAATTTAGCTTAAATCTTATCCCATCTAACTCATTCATTTCATATCCGATAGAACCAGCGGCTAAGATCGTTCGGGAAGATCGGTCGGTTAATCGCTTAAGATTGACATAAGCCATGACTATAAAGTCGATATTGAATACCATAGGCTATAACTTTGGCTATTTCGGCGATATAAGGCATCGTCATCAACCGGGACAAACTATTAGCACTTGCGTAATAAATCTGTCAGCGGAGCGAATGACAGGGCATATCCGGGCCAGCGGCCGACCGCTGGCTGTAAGCATCGATTTTATTATGCCTCGCTCGGCAGAAAAGCAAACTTTGGTAAACGGAAGTATACAGTTTCCGTTTATTATATTAAAAGCTTTTGACTTTCAACCCCTTTCCTTCTTCATGAATAATGTAGGTATATTAAAAACTAGTCTTTGCCCGTAGCTCCGGCCGCATATAAGTCGTTTTTGTATAACCATTCCAATTTCACCTTACACCAAATCGCCATTCTGTTCCCGAGATCCAGCTATTTTTATATCATATAACAATCCGTGCGTAAAGTAACAAACATCTGACATCAAAAAGGACATGAAAAAAAAAAAGTGTGCAATATTAGTAGAATTACTTGCATAATAAATACTCCATTTAGACATAGCGTAATGTTCTAACTGACACGTAGACATCTAGAAATATCAAAGCTTTATGTTTGTTAATAAGAGTTGAAAAGGAAGGTTAAGATGAAATATGAGATGAAGATCCATTAAAATTACTTGACGTTTCTGAGTGCGAACCAAAGAAGCTCATTTGGAATTGCGACGCGACGGGTTGTTTCTTGAGACTGCTCTGTTTGTGAGTTCCATTCCATAACATTAATATGAGTCACATAGCCATCTCAGTCTGTCGACAAAGTAGCGACGGAACAAGTAGTGCTTTTTAACCGACTTCAAAAAAAGGAGGAGAATCTCAATTCGTCGGAATCTTTTTATGTATACTACGAGTATGTTCCCCGATTACTCAAAGACGCCTGGACCGATTTGGAAAATTCTTTTTTTGTTTGTAAGGATATTCATCCCAGGTGGTCCCATGGTCTTCAGGTCAGGATCTGATTATGGGATCCTGGAGAAATAGATGGATTTAGGTACTGTCCATTTTTATAGTATTAACTTATTTATTAAGACTTTATCATACGTACCAAATTTATAAGTGGTATAAAAGGTGGACTTAATTCTAAAATTATTCTCTACCAGTCAACATTTGGGCTAAGCAGAAAGCGATCGAAGGTGGTTTTAAATATTTGAAAGAAGAGTAGATATACTTATACTTAAATTATAATAAATTGTGCTTAAATATAAAGTCTCACACACACCTAACCTTACCGATATCCATTTTGATTGAATAACCTCTGAATCATGGCATTATGGGTGTGTGACCTGGTGATGTATTTCTAATTTCACACAGAATTTTAGTGTATCTTGGGAACAAAGTCGAAACTCCTAGTAGGTACATTATTTAGGAAAATAACGTACGAAAATAAGTACGTTAGGAAAATAAGGCACATAACCGGATCGTGAAAGTCTCTAACGGCATTAACAGCTGTCGCGGAACTCTTGAAACTGTTGCTGATATCAATCGGGCATAGTTTAATTGCTCGGAGGTAGGTAAAATTGACTGTAATAGGCAAATTGAAACTCGGTTACTCGAAACACAAATCTGTCAGTCGAGCGAATGACAGGTTACGTCCGGGGACAGCCGGAGGTCGGTCCGACGTCAACCTTGATTGTATTATGCCCCCGTCGATATGAATCTGGAATACCGAGACGAAAATTGTGCAGATTTTTTGTTTTATCCTCAACGCTTCCGTAGTGTATCTACGGAATTTAACATTGTAAAGATGAAAACATTTATTTATACATTTTTATTGGATTGTTTATATTGAAATTAAATTAATAAGTAAATATGTCTTTTATCAATTCGACCCTACTCACACTACTACACTTGCAAGGCCTTAACGTCGTCACACCTAACCTGGACTTCGAAAAGTTAAGGATGTGTTCTAGGATAGTTCTCGTGTTAGCTACAATGCTTAATGTAGGGTCCTAACTGCCCCATATTCTTAACCATCCTTTCAAAGGTAGGAAAGTGCCCAAATTTATATTTATCAGTTAAACCAGCAATAAAATTATGTAATCGATACACCTCGTCATTAAAATCTCATTTGTATTCAGGGCAATTTAGATACCAAATTGTTAAAAAAAGTCGTCGCCAGGAATTGCGTGGCAGTAGGTACCCTTTAATAAGGTTTCCTAACAAGGTGCAATACATTTACAAGTTAACAAGGTGCTGGCGATAAATTTCACCTTGTTGCTACGTTGACTCGCTCCAGATAAGAAAAATAACGACTAAAAGTGAATAACACAACGCAAAAATGTATTTCAGTTCGGTGCTACAAGTGCCTTGTAAATAGGAATTTTATTATAAATTTCTACTTACTTTCAATTTTTAGGTATGCTTATTCAAAATGACTTTTAGTAGCGATTCATTCAAAACTGTATTTTCGGAGTTTTCATTTTACTCCTTATTAATCAAAAGTGTTTATTGAGGGACAAATAAAATTTTCTTTAAATAACTTTCAGCCGACATGAATTTAAATATTCTAGCCTTATTTATTAAGTGACAACCTGAATGTTTGTACCTTTGCCAACTCTTTTGCTACCAATGCCTTTTGTGCTCATGATTGTGATGTTGGTACCACACTATATTACCTATATAATAGTAGACTGCATTTTTATGTCATGATCATAATATTTGCTATTGACATTTTACTAGATGACCATAGGTGCATATTTGTAAACTGTATCATAAAAAAATATCAATAAAATCAGTGTAATTTATTATTCATAAAATTAACTTGAAATATATGATCATATTATATAACGTTCCATTAACTAGACTAGTCATAGATTCGGAAAAATTACTTTATGAGTATGGATGCCAAACCTGTTACCTAAATTGATAAGATTAAGTTATGCAGCTTGCTCGAGACCACGCCTCGCTGAAAGAAAGATGTATTTCTCCAATAAAATATCACCCGAGTGAGTCTTAAAGTTGTTAAGATAAAGGTAATTGAATTAGGTTAATGTTACAGTCACCTTTACAGTTCAGAGGACAAAAATGTATTTACTCTGAATTTATTAACATGTCCTAGTTAGTTTCAATAAAAATTAAGATATCATTTCAAAATATTTAAAAGTAAGTAAGTATATATATCTAAGGGGGGACCCTATTGCTGTCGCTCCGATATCGGACATCTGTCTGTTTGTCTGTTAAAGGCATCTAGCGCCTAGGCCAAAATGAGATAAGTATGAGTGAGCCAACAAACTACTTACCTACATTAGTTTCTTGACCCAAAGCCAAAAATTGTATTTCAAAATATTATATAATTTTTTAGAGGATCTGTGTATGAAAGGGGTTATTGCGAAGAAATGACGCTCTAGTTTGGCAACAAAAACCAAATATATAAAAGTCTTCACTAAACTAAACCTAAACGCGGCGATTGTAACAAAGACGAGTAAATTCACTGTAGGTACTAAGTTGTAGCACTGTTTGTTTATTGTAAAAAGTAGATACGATGCGATCATATGAATAAGTTATAGGATATGACACTATTTTAGCTTTCGGACCATCACTTGGGACTTGTTGTACACCAACATTTGTATAATGATGTGTTTAATTAAAGTAAATGAAAAAAAAACTAAAATGAAAACGCAAGAGTTGACATAATATCTACCTTGATGCATGCGCGCATTTTGCACCAGCCCAAGACTTTATTAGAATTCGGCATTTTTCTAGTATATGGAATCCTTAGTGCGCAAAACCGACTCGCACTTGACCTCCAAAGATCAGATTACGCAGTAGGTTTATTATCGAATCTACTTTTCGTCAGCAATGTAGAATCATAGAACTCGCTAGTCGCTATCACTACGTGCGACCTCGATAGTCGCTAGGTCATACTCGTAGATTAAATACCTGGCTATGGTACGAATTGCAATTGTAGCGTGATGCACGCAATTGGATCCCTGTCACGAAAGCGACAATTTTGAACCAATTCCGAGATTTCAGCCAGTTTTTTCTGTGATAAAACGTCGTGTTATTTAGGGCGGTTGTAATTAAACGAAACACGAACGCTTCGAACAACTTCATAATTTCACCTAAAAATACGAAGTACGAAAGCTATTTGCCTTCATGTGACTATTAAGTTTTACATAAAATAAGCATTATAAATAAAAATACCTTTAAGGTAAGTTTAACATTTGAATTAATTTAATAATAAAGAACAACTTCATGTTAAACCCTCTTTGCTTAAAAAAAACCGTAGAGGGCTCTCTGCAAATTCGTAACCTTAAAATTTATAATTCATTTAAAAGTGCCTCTAAGCTACCTCTTTAGCTAGCTGGTAAGGCTGTTATTTTATAACATTGTATTCTACACGCTTTCCAACAATTACGTATTTTTATTGTTCTTGTAAGCTTACCGGGCCATAACCAAGAATCCCCTGAAGGTTTTAGCGCAGGTTAGTTTAAGTTAATTTAGTTAAGTTAAGTTAGTTTAGTTAGGTTAATTTTTCTAAAAATTTTTTCGTCGTAAGTAAAATGTTATGTAATGTGAGGTGTCTTTTAATTGGTTTGTATTATTAATCAAGCCAGAGCACAAAGTTTAGCCATAAAGTATAGGTCACACACACATTAAAATAGAGAAAGTTACGTTGTAGTTGAATTGATTTAGTTAAGTTTACGACGACTGCTAATGTTGAGGACGAATGTTGTGAAAGGTGCTCTACATAGAAGCTGCTTTCATTTAAATATTTTACTCGTCTTTCAGTTAAAGTTTAATAGTGCGAGTTTTGGTCCCTGCCATGTATAGGCTCGGCAGTCAATCGATATTCCCCAATACTGGGGCTTCGGGATATTTGGATTTATTAGACCTCCGATACTGATTAGAACATTCTATTAATTTGTAGCAGTGTGTTGTAACCGTGTACTGTGAATATGATTGGACAGATTCGTGTTGTAATTAGGATTTGCGTTAACAAGCAATTCCCAAATGGTAATTTATTGTCGCATTGTATTTAGTGTCTCGTGATATTAATTATATACCTATCATAACATAAAAATCATTTAATGAAAAATGAATATCCATTCAAAACTCTAAATACGCCGTTGTAGGCGCTGTAGGTTGTGTGGCGCGTTGATTAGTGACCCTGCCTGGCGAGCTGTGGGGCCCGAGTTCGATCCCCGGCCCAAGCAGACATTTATTTGGCATATAAATGTTTGTACTCGGGTTTTGGGTGTAAAACTGTGTTGTTTCTCTGTGTGTCCGCCACTCGCAATACAGGGAATCCTAGTGCGGGGTGTGAGTGTATAAGTTAGCGTTTATTTATTATGGCCTAAATACTCAGTACTGGACCAGTGATGGGTTGATGGTTAGTTTTGTTATTTGTATTACTTTAGAGAAACTGTACCCTAAAGTACCCTAAATTGTAATTGGGTACTTGTCGTGGGAATAGTACCTACCCTAAATCCGTGAATGCCCGGGTTCCCTATGGGCTTAAATAACGCAACAAGATTTCGATGCTGCATATTTATAGTTCTAATTACTACTGAAGCATTTCTATCTGTACCAAGTTTTTGCAGTTTTGCATACATTACGTGTTGCACCGCGTGGCACGTGCTCTCGTATACCCTAAGTACAAGTACTTACTCTAGTAGCTGTTATATAACACGATAACCTTCTGTAACACTTGTTACATTTTGTTACAATTTATTAGATACCTAGCAGACGTTCCTACGCTTGTTAATACGTTATGCGATGTTATAACGATGTTATAAAGCGTTGTAAAAAGGTTGATTATAGAATTTTGTATGAAGCAAAGGTAAATTGACAGCTTTTTACAAATAGTCTTATAACATTGTTGTTAGACGATGTTAAATGACAAAGATGTAAGTAACTAACATCCTCGCATGTAATCAACGCCTGGCTAGTATATTCTTTCAATGAAAAATGTAAAAAGACGGGTGACCGCTAGTGGCCAAATTTTTGGAGCGCTTCCGTGCTTCAGGGGGCACGTTAAGCCGTCGGTCCCGGTTGTTATAGTTAGATAACAGTCGTTAAGCCTTGTCGAAAGCCTTCGGGCAGGTTAAAAACTTCCGACATGGAATTCCTTCCGACTTCCGAAACCGCTTTGGAGCAGCGTGATGAAGTAGGCTCCAGGCCTCCTCAGTTGTAAGGAGAGACCCGTGCCCTTCATTAGGCCACTATAGGTTGCAGCTATTTACTGTCATGTGTCAAACTAAGAAAAGCTTTCGAAAATGAATATAAAAGAATCATTTGCAATGTTGCGTCACGAGCGCTCATAAATAATTATAAACACTGATTCCTCGAGCCTTATGTAAAAATATCTCCCGGTATACCACGCTTTCTGATGAATACAAGGTCTTAGCAATGAATAATAGCTGTCGCTTAATAACAAGGCCGTAATTGCGTTATCTAGCCCCCCAGCGGGCGGGGAACCTCTGCTATCCATATTGCGTGCTCTCATAATTGTCAGGAACAGACTTGAATATGAACTAATCGTAGACATCTGAGCTACAGTTAAATGTAAACAAAAAGTGAGTTTTAACTTCAATTACTTGTTGTATTTCAACAAAAAAGGTACTTTAAATAAAAGTTTGCGACCGTTCACTGTCTTACATTTTATCTTGTTCTTCATTGCTCGTAAGTAGTAAATAACTTCATCAAGACTTTAATTAGCCGGGAGTACCTTTAATTAAAGTCCGCTTCAGTCGTGAAACAATTGCCACAGAAAAAATGTGAAAGTAAAGGAGCTAAGCGAGCTCTTAGAGTTCTTTTCGTCTCCTTTGCTTCCGAGTAAATGGAGACAACTACATCGCCGTCGAAGGGAAATAGATGAGGTTAAGATGAGCTCAATTGATCACGCTAATTCACGAAGCGGCGGGTAAAAAATGTCAGCAATTTGTCACGTCATAATGAAGAGTGGATTGACTGCGCTTTCGGAGAGTGTATTCCGCGATAAAATGATGCTTTATCCGGCAGTAGTCACGTACAAATGTAAAAGTTACGGCTTTTGATACGCCACATTGATTGCGTATTTCGTCTACTTCTTGCGAAGTTGTCTTTTATTGCTATGGGAAGTAGGAAAATACAGACAGGCCGAGTTACTATGACTTTTTATTTATTTCACAAATTATTTCTATTCTAGTATACATTTTTCGTTGAACACAAATAATTCAGGAAAATATGATATATTCAATGATTAGTCTTAGTTTTCATAGATAAATACAAAATTTAAGACTTTTTATATACACATTGCACTTTTTTAGGACACAAAAAATATGATTAAATTACAATGATTGATGCCTTGTTTAATATAGGTGTTTTATATATGTATAAGATATTTTAAGATAGATATGGGAACGCCAGTTTGTGGCCGTAGGAATCTCGGATACCTACAGGGAGTATCTAGTCTGAGTTTAGGGCATTCAAATGTAAATTACGTTTTCTACTATACTGTATTCAATTCGTATCTAATGCGTAACGACTATAGTGTATATTTGATAGCTGACTAATTAAATGTTTCTTGATTGAGGGTCCTTTATACATTGTTATCCAAATACGGGCTTTGTGTTCGTACGCGAGATAAAGCTCTACATGCTTGTTGGGTTGATACGCTGTGATTCTTTTGAATTCCCATTTAAGTTGATGGCTTATATTAAACAATTTGCTTCTCTAGCTCGGTTAATCGATTTATGCCGAATTGTCAGGTACTGTATCGTCTCTCTGAACCGAATTTCCTGAAAGCAAATTTTCCTATGTTCGCTGCGGACTATTGTATTAGTTACAGTGAATCTATACTGCACTCGAAATGGAGCTTTAATCTGTTGGAATAAGAAAGATATCAAGTTGTTGTACTATAGTGCAGCTCGAGGTGCGTTCAGGAGTAAGTGGATGAAATATGAAGGCACAAAGGAAGAATCTCATTCCGTTCGTGCCCGGAGCTATGCTACTGGAGCGAATATCATGTAACTCGTATTGAATAATATGAAATACGACCGTACAAGGAATTATGACGTGCAAATGTAATCTGAAGCATTCCGAGATTACCAAAATAATTCTAAAAGGAAATTTGTATTATTACGTTCATATTTTCACGTCATAACATTCCCCACATAATTGAATCTAGTTACAAAAGATCTATATACTATATGAATAAATACAGATCATACAGATAGTAGAAATATTAGTAGAATGCATTGCGCTATAAATAAATACCTGCGATTTTTTTAAGTTTCTGTTTTTATATTATGTTCTCAAAAGTTGAGACTATTTAGCTTACAACGCTGATATACTATCCAATATATTTTTAGCCTAGCTATGTCTCGAGTGAATTCAATTCTGACAAAGAAAGTCAGTTCAATTTTGATCGCGGCGGGGACGAATGTAACGCGAATCACAAGGAACTCCACTACCCTTTACGAGCGGCCCAATAAAGAAACAAAGGGGCGTAGTAGTGAATCGTAAAAACAACACTAATCCCAATGTGTCCCGAAAAATCCCGTACCAAAAGTGCCCGCCTCGCGTTGTACCGAAAATATTGTCCGTGTTTTGATTTATGGGCCTTAAAAGCTGCCCTTGCCTCTCGCCTCCAGTTATTGTTTTTCCTCTTTATAAAAACTGCGGTATAATCCCGCTGGTTATATAACTACAATACTACGATGGAAGTGTAGTTTAGATTAATTTCTCATCACGTATTTTTGAGACTTTAAATCTATGTCAAGATAACCACTAAATTGTGTTATATTTTAAGGTTATACTTTTTTTTACTGTTATTTGAATAGCAAACGAGCATGCAAACCCACCAACGACTGCCTGTCAATAGACAACCTGTGACTGTGTGTTTTTGAATACAATAGGTACGTAGAAGTGGTAGACAGTCGACTTATTGCGTTTCATTCGCATATCACCTATGACGATGACTGGAGTCGTTCCGGATGAATGCCATGTTCATAATGAAAAGTATCATTCGAGGCGTTCGAACAAACAAAATCATTAAAATCCGTATAAAAGCCACATTAAGTCGTTTTGAGGTAGGTAAATTAAAAATAAAATTTACTGATAAGTAAGTCGCTGCTTTCCTATGAATTTTGGTCATTTTACATTTTGTTTGCAATAATTTTAACAAACTATTTGAAAGAAAGCATTATGTCCTATCTATGTATCTCCTTTTAGCTGCTAACTCGATAAGTACAAATTGATTGTGAACTAAGTAGCTGATTCTATATTATGATAGTATTCTTTTTATCACGCACAATCGTCGTAGAAAAGTCTTAAGGTCAAGTATTGCTACGCTGACTAATGATAACCAAGAGAACCACTTTACTTAGCTCACCTAGTTTTTTAGAATTTTAAATGAAGATAGTCAGCCTTAAGACGCCTTTCATGCCTAATTCTCAAAAACTCATATAAATCGTTGAATTACTTTAGCGGTGATATTGCTGACTATCGTAATAAAATATTCATAAGCTATACATAATACATTAGAATATTTCAATGGCTGCTGCCTTGTTCATTAGCAAATCTATCTTTCGGCTATGTATTTCACTTCTCAACCGTACTAATTCAATCTGTACGTCGGACTTTAGCAAAGCTTCCGCAAAATGTTTATTCCCGCTCTAACGATCGCAATGGAGCCCAAATCTCAATACGAGGGACCGCTGACTAATTACTGTTTGCAACTGTAATCTTCCTACACATCTGTAAATCTACCGGTAGTAGCTTGCGTAGTAGCAGCGAATTCCACTACGCAAATTCCATGGGTCCCTGATAATTAATTGGTGATATCACTATGGATTCTTTCTACCTATACTTAAACTTTCTATCTTATGACCTTGTAATTTTAGTTTGCATACTAATGACCCGCACACCTTTGCCCGCGTAACATATCTTTTATTCTTTAGATTCTTTAAATTAACATAACTTTTTTATTTATGAGCCGATTGTAATAAAACGAACACTAAACGTTAAGTGAATACATTAGTGACGCGCACAAACGCACAGGCAGACATACCGACAAACAGACAAAAATTCTAACAATAATTGTGTAGGGTTCAATTTCCAAAAAAAAAAAAAATATAATAAAAAAAAAAATTACCTAAAAACATTCCCCTAATAATAGCTTTTCTCATATATCTTTCATGTACAGAGAGCGATCAGTTACAATTTTATTTTATGTATAGATATAGATTTGATTCACGTCTATTGGTTTACATCTTTTACCGAGTCGTAAAAGTTAACATAAAATAAGTAGGTAGGCAGGTAGGTACTGTAAAAAAAGTATACTTCAAAAAAATATTCAATGCTTAATGTAGCTGCAAATCCTATATAGGCCAATTTTACTTATCGCAAAAGCCATTTACGTAAGTGGGTCTTTTTGCTGTATCTGTCATGCTAGGTAGTGCAGAAGTGATATAAAATGTTCCTGAATTTGGTTTCCGTCCAATCCTCTCTGGCTCCGCGCTGTCAAGTAATTGTATCTTTTGTGGTTCCCGTCAGCGTGTGACCTTTAATAGGCTTGGCATTTTTTTCCTTTGAATCGCAACCGCCTCCAAAGTTGTCAGGCATGTGATGTAAAATGTGGACTGAAATACAAATATTTCTGCAGTCTTCTTTTGTTGCTCTTGTTGCTACATTTAGGTCTGTACAACTTCGTTCTTTCTAGACATAACAGCTCGTTTATACCTTTGCGCGGGCGCGGTCACGAAAAGTCAAACATAATAGTGTTCCCGTAGCTCCCGCGTAGCATTTCCACATCTATCCCCCAGGAATTGTGCATATTTTCGTGATAAAATGTAGCCTAATAACCGGCTTGCGGGCAGGGAGGGAATCTACCTATTTTTCCACCCTTATTCCACCCGTTTTGAATACTTGGGGGTAGAATCTTTATGAAAATTAAAATTAAGTACCTCTATGTCCTGTTTATTAAAAATGAATCATCAAAATCGGTTACAAGCAATGGAGATGTCGCCGAATTGATAACCTCCTTTTTAAAGACGGTTAAATATCACGTCGATCGAGACGGCTTCGTTACTGCGTGAAAGAAGGATAAATTCCTATTTGTAATTCCCAGTGTTAACGTATAAAACGCAATTACGGCGAAACTAGTAGACAAACTCCCGACTCGCTTGCTACAATATCAAACGTGTTCTCAGAAAGTAGACTGATAGAGAATAAATAATAAGTATTCGTTTTAAATTGTAGCTACTTTGAGGCACGTCACATCGCGTGCTACGAAAACTCGCGAGCCCTGTATTTATGTTAGATACAGCAAATAAAAGGGTGCAGTAACAACTGTTACCCCTATTTCACGGCAACTCAAGTGTCTTGTGTGTTTACACCAGTGCGTAGACTTTACTTAAGCACTTTACCGTTGAGACCTGATAAAAACATTAACTAAATATTTGTACATTTTTAGTTTTTTACAAAATTCGTAATTAATCCCCTAGAGATTCCTAATATTTTGGGTACCTAGTTAAGAACTTTAAAAATTGTCTTTACGTACGTATGTAAACTTACAATCCCGGTAGTTTTCTCAAGCTACATTATAGGGAATAACTTCTATTACAGCTACCCGTTTGTTTACCTACATGTCATTTTGAAATTTTTAGGAAATCACGAGGCAACAGAAGGCAAACGCTAACTTTATATGCACAATCGACTTTTAAAGAAAAGAGAAAGCTCTTTATTCCGCCATTATTTAATAGGTACAAAAATTTAATCATTTCTATATTCCATTCGTTACTTCTGATACTTTCAATTCTAATAAGTTTTAATGCCACGTCACTGTCGTATCGTTTCAGCCCACGTAGCGTTTCCATGAAACAGGCATGTTATTATGTCAATTCTACCCTCGCCATGATTGGCTAGCCTAGTAACTGTACAAATAAGTATAATCACGTGTATAATTTAACCGCGCCAGTATTTGTACCCCGTCGCTAGGATACACCGTCAGGTGTGTGCCATCCCATGGAGTTATTGATTTTATTTACTGTTACCTCACTGTCGTAACGCTGTTATGCTTTTACGCCGCCTCCACAAAAGTTTTACCTAATGGTAAGTAAGTTTAAAAGTCGTTGCCGGGGTAATTATGAGGTAGGTAGGTACTTATTGAGAATTATTTACTTACTATAATTTTTTTAAACATATTTCATTAGACTTCTGATGTGGTACGTAAGGGAGTTGTGCTTAAGATGACATACTTAGGTATGATGACATAGTGTTTATATCTGTTTAAATATACGTGCCACTAGCGCCTAAACGTCGTTTACACTTTGGCTCACAGATGGTGTTACTGCTCAAAATTGCTGTAACCGCCTGTTTGAGTTGTTTGCATTGTTATGATTTTGTTACACGAAAAAATATAATTTGTTGAAAGTGTTTGTACCGATAAATTTGTATCAGGTAAGTTTTTTGGCTACTTTGATATGAGCTGTGGTTAATATGCGTTATGAATATTGAAGAAAAACGAAACCTCGACGTAACGATAACCTTTAAGTTGTGAGGCACAAAAGGTCGCAAATATTTTGTACCTCCTAGGCTAAGATGAAATAGTATGTCAACTATGTCATCTCAATACTAAACAAAAAAGAAAAAGAGCATCGCAAGAGAGTTAGAGCTCGGAAGCTGGTGAAGCCCATTACCCTTCAGGATGTTTCCGATGCCGAAACTGAGAAAGATTTTTCGCAGGGAGCTGGTGATGTGGGTGACTCTGATGCGGCATGCCTTTATTGCAACGAGTTGTACAGTCAGTCAAAGCCAGGAGAGCATTGCAGGAGAGTATTTTGCCTACTATGTTAGCGATGGTGCCATACCCTATGTGCTGGCTTTTCACCTAGAACTAAGCGGTTCAACTGTGAACCGGCAATTAGATATGTCAACTAAGACTGTGTGTGTCAACTTACCCACATTGACATGACGGTGATTTTTTATTTAATTTCAATGTTCTATACCGTCAGGATTAATTTTTATACTTCATAAGTGAACGTTTTTATTGTGTAACTTTAGATTTTTGTTAAATAACC
Source organism: Dalla costala (assembly GCA_018245355.1). Classification (NCBI taxonomy): domain Eukaryota; kingdom Metazoa; phylum Arthropoda; class Insecta; order Lepidoptera; family Hesperiidae; genus Dalla; species Dalla costala. The sequence continues at coordinate 18,557 of DWMR01000036.1, forward strand.
TTTAAATTTTCAAATATTTGCCTCATAACAAAAAGTATGTCATCACAATTCATATATACGTATATGTAATAAAAGTTGTAATAAATGAATCGAAGTTCTTCCTTAAATTGTCTTGGACAGAAAAAGATTTGAAAAATGGCGAGAATCAGTTTTTTACTTTTCGATTTATTTTCTTTAAATTTCACCTTTTTAATAGTATCATAACCAGCCAGGTACTTACAATTCAACTTAAGAGATTTTATTACAATTTTATACATACAAAGTACGGAAAAGCTTTCTCCCCGATCGGTTTATGTTACAAAACGATGTTGTTATAAATTATGTCGAAAAATATACCTAGTAAGTGAACCAAAGTTTTCCCCTTGTCCTCAAACAGTACAAGGATCAAAACAATAAATACAGTTTATTCAACAAGACTGGTTACACATTAGATTATCGTTCTACAATTTGGGACAACATAAGGTATTATATTTAGGGTTTTCACGTTTAACAAAAGTAATGCTTTTTCGTTTGTTTTTTCCCAAAATATTTATAGGTTTTCGTTCTCATTAAGGTAAATATAGAATAATGAAAAACTAAGTGCTTTAAGTTTAAGTTACGTCGGGTTTTTGTTTTATTTTAAATATATATATTTTTTAATGTTGTATTTTGTAGTACTACGTACTGGTTTATTTTTGCATTTAATATTTCATCCCTTTAGACGATAAAGTAAAGTCGGGCTATAACTAGCAATCCTGAGAACAACATTGGCAAGTGAAATAAAAAATAAAAAACAGATAAATTAAAAAAAAAATAGTTTAAACAGGACTGAAATAATCGCCTCTCAGCCGTATTTTATTAATAATTCTTAGTATTATAAATCCAAGTACTTCTTTCATATTAGTTTATCTCTTAAACCTTGTACTTCAGACGTGGATATACTCATCGATCTCCCAAAATCCCGCAAAGCTCGAGGGGTCGAGAGAAATAACCCGCGGATATCCCGTAACGAGTGCTACAAATACGAGTCGGCCATTTTTCAAACTTGCGAGTTTCGGACTGGAATAATGGAGACTTAGAGCCCGATTGTATGGACAATGCGTGAAATACAGGCTCCTACAGTGGATATATTT
>DWMR01000037.1:0-19548 GCA_018245355.1 Dalla costala
ACCCTGTCCCCCGGACACTACCCGAACTAAATTTATATGGACATATGCTGTCCCTTGTACACTCGAGGGGTTAAAGCTTCGTTAAAAATGTTCACTGTACATAAATTGTTGTCCAATTGGAGTTGAGAGAATAGTTATAGTATCACAAAATATATTTGAATTGAGAGTTCAGATGGCACTGAGTGAGTAATGTAAATGAAAAAATTTTAGACAGAAGAGTGCTGTTTTACAGTTGATTTCTAAATTATGTCATTGTTAGGAACATTACAAATTATTCATCGAAATTCCGTTACTCTATCGGTTAATCTGACCATTTAAAAAAGAATTTGTAGCCAACGATTTAAAGACGACGACGCATTATTTTATACTAAGACAATAATTAATAACTATTATTAATAAAACCTTCTTTTATTTCTCTCAAAAATATTTCATGCAGATGTTTAAACGCATTTAATTTTATATTCACCGTGCTCAAGGCTAAATTGCGGAACAGGCAAAAAATCCAGCAACTACAGAATCAAGAGTAAAATTCATGATTAATTAATTAATTATTTCTATGACCATTTGTATAAAAGTAGCGACATCTGTGCATACTACACTTGTTGTTCAATTTATATGACCCAGTGTATTATTAAATATTAAACTGTGTATTATTGGAGTATTCATTATTTCTTTTCTAATTATCCAATTATATTCAAACAATTGTCAAGCGAATAAATGAATTTAATTAAATCACAGGGACGTATAAAATAGTTTGTACTTACGGAATATGTTACATTAATTTGAGTTATGTCAGGTTGTTTTAATACTTCTGAATAATTTGTACAATTTTTGATGCAACTCGGTTTCATTCCAGCTCTTACTGTGTTAATACATAATGCATATAAACTTGGAGGGTAATATTATTGCTTTGAATATTTATTTATGTCTCAAAAGTTAGGGTAGGTTTATAAACGAGAGAAGGTTTGGTGGATTGCATTTATAATATGGCAATGTTGGAATTGTATTGTGTATGACATACCTATTGAACATTTCTGTTGGTTTAAGATGTTATCAGATTGTTCATACCTTTTAATAAACATAAAATTCATAGTAACAAAATATTTCAATATTGAAAAATGGTTTTTCTAATTCTATCGAATATAGTAACTGACAGAATTTTTGACAGGTATGTGGTATCACATATTAAGCCGGGGTGGTTCTTAGAACAGAAATCGTCGGGTGGTTCTCTAAAAGCATACGAAAGATAATTGTTCTCGTATGTTATATTATGTTATAGATTCTTAATTGTAAGTTATGTTTATTTAAAGTGCTACTTATCGACGAGGCGTATTACAGGCGCGCAGGATGACGGCAACAAACGCAACCTTTAAAATAGGCAGCGTTATTCATTTAAAATTATAATAAATATTTTCGTGGTATACGGATATTATCGTGTAATAAGTGAAATAATAAAAAACAGCACCCTATCAAAAAGTCACAACACAAAGTCTTCTCTTGCCCAAAGGTTGTCTGGAAGAGATTGCTAGTTGTTTTGCATACTAATGTTATTTTTTTTTATTTCTTCACTCGTAGTATTTTTTTCCTACGGTGTGCAATAAAGTATTTATAATTATGTATTGTATTGTATACACACTGAATATTCGATCGTTTAGTGAATGCGCGCCATAATACGCGTCGCGGTATAGCGGCTATAAAGTGACGATAGTCTTTCGTCGCTCTTAGATTTCCGCCATAAGTTGGCTGTTCAAAGACAACCTGTATAAAGTATGTTTTTTAATTATTGTTTTTAATAAAATGTTTTATGATACATGCTTGTTTTTCTCTTTATATTCCGAAACTTTTCCAGACAGGCGAGTTATTGCACAAATAATCATTTGCATGTTGCGGTGAAATCCACAAATATTTTTACTTCTATACGTATGTCCTATACGTACATTTTCAGTCTCAGTATTTAAATTTAACGAACGAACGTATATAATTGGTAATTGTGTAGGTATAGCAAGTAAAATTTACCTTAGTGTAAAAATAATATTCAAATGTTTTGTAAGTATCTCTTTATTTACAACACTTATGGCATTCATATTTTTTCGAACATAGTCATTCATTTTAATGGATTAATTTAAAGGAATTGCTTAAGTTAAAACAACAATTTTTGTACCTACATAAATATCTGTTACACAAAAGAACTTAGTTACGACAGTAATAATATATCTAGTTAAAAACTTTTGTTTTATAAATTGAACGTGAATTTTGAAGTAATGCAACAACTACTTTTTTTTAACAATATACCAATACCTAAATGCTTCTTTTAACAGAGCATAAGTTACATGTAGCTTAAGCAATACGTCTATTTCATTTAATCATGAATGATTTTTTTTTTAGTAGTATTTAATCACACAAACAAAATTCAAAATCGCTTTAAGTCTGCGTGTACAAGAACTAGGTACAATGAGACCAAAGTGTTGAATAAATAATTTGAATTATTGCACAAATTACCTCATGCAAATTGAAAAATAAAACAAAAAATATGAATAAGTGTCTAGTTAATCACACTATATCGCTATCGTAATATATTCAGCAATTCCAATTTGCTTGCTTTCAATTCTATTTGGTATTGGAAAATATCAAACAATAAAAAAATTTTGCGCATTTTGTGCAAAACTATTTTAACAATTAAAGCGAGGAATTCTATATCGACATCCATTGGAAGGGTTAAAATTTGATTAACATTATATTAGTTGGTAATTAAACAACGCATATTATTAATGCTTCGCATATAAAAACTCACAACAATGTTATCTATAACCACAAAAGGGGGGCCAGCCCCATCCTTCTATATTTATCAAACTCCTTAAAGTTAACATAAATTAAATTAACATTGGGTTAGGATTAGATGTTGGTTAAGGCTTAACTTAACACTAAAGTAGATTAAAGATAAGTTTGCAAAGTCGCAAGTCTGGGCTAGGAACACCATTCAGTGTTTTGGTGAAAATAGTCAGTACCTACATTTGAAGATATAGCAATTTTTTCACGTGAACGTTCTTTGAGATTTTACTCTTATCAAAACAAAGAGACCCACACTTACCTTTTAAATATTCTCTTACATCAAAATAACACTTAATTTACCACCAATGCAAGAACATTTCGTTTATAAGTACGAAGAAGCATTTAATGATGTTAATTACATATCGCGCATTCACCACAAGATATTACATAATATTTAATATGTTCAATCAAAACAAAACAACATTCATGATTAATTTGTGGTTAATCTAAACAAATTGAGCTAACTATAGTTCACCTAGCATCATTCTAATAGCATGGGTACGGCCAAAGCTGAAACAAAAAAAATTATAGTTTTATGGTCTAAGGTCAAGTTAAGATTCTGCAGGTTAACTGCAATCACAGTATGTCAACTTAAAATTGATTAAAAAAACTTTGTAAAACAATATAAACCATTGTGGCACCGTACCTATACTATTTGAAATTGAGAAGATACGTATTACAGCAAAATAAATTGAAATACATACTTCATGTAACTTGTGCGCGAACACGTATTTTGGTATAAGTAAATACCTACGTATAAATATGAGATTGAACACCGTGATCTACAATTATTTTGAAGTAATAAAACGTTACACTAATTACAGAGTTAAAGATAATTCAGTATAGGTTAAAAACATCGAAGTGCCTATGAATATTTTAAATTTAGACCGTTACATATTGACATTGAGCACAAGGAAGCGTATTCTTATCATCTCATAATGTGGGTTTAATCTACTGTATAAGTTACTTATTATACCAGCGTCATATAGACGAATACATAACTACGTTTAATAGTAATATAGTCATTATAAACATGATATACCTTATTCCACTAAAGTACATAGTATAATTGTTTAAGCAATCTTAGTATTTAGTAGGTAAGTAGACTTTTTATATTAAATGATTTTACATAATATACTTAGATAGACAGATATATGTAGATAGACAGACAGGTATAAAACCATTGAAGAACAAAACATGTCGAGAAGTTGAAGTGTTACTCAGTGTTACTCCGAAGTCTTCGAAAAGTCGATAAAGTGTTCTAAAAATTTGGAATTTTGATATGATGACGAGGCCGAAAATCCGGTAAATAGATACTATAAAAAAGTTAGTATAAAAATAGGAATCCTCTGAAAGCTCAAGTGTATATATGTGTGTGGACCAATTATTAAATTTAGACGATAAAAAATCTAAGGTTTAGATAGTAGATAGAAAAGTGTTTAAACTAAAGTTTGGTACGTACGGAACGGTTCGACTGGGGCTAAGCAATACAGGGGTAAATTCTATCCTATTACATTCCAACGGATACAAAACTACTTGATACCCTGTCGAGATACATAATAATATAGCTAGTACCTCGACGGTATCACCCATGTGCCTGGTATGAGTCCAGGAGTGGTTGAAGCTATCTTTAAGCTAGACAATGAACGCCCGAAATTAATAATCAATCTATCCATTTATTCCTGTCAAAGGTTGACATTTCAATAAAATTTCCATAGGAACGTGGATTGACACTTTGATAGGAAAAAATGGATAGTTTGATTATTAATTTCGGGCGGAAGTTGTCAAGCCATCGCGTCTATGGGCTTAACGTCACGATTTCCCATTCAGCTGTACATTACATACCTATATAGACAAAAATAAATATACCTAGGTAATTCAAACAGTCAATACACTATTAGTTATCCCATAAATATTTGTGGATTAAGAGGATTATACAAATCGCATAACAATAGGTAACATTTATATTAATTTTATAGGTGTCTTGATTAGACAACTTGATACTTGACCGACTTATTTATATTAATTAGTAAATATATTTGAAATTTAATATTAATCAAATAAAACTACTTAAAAAGTAGATATCAACAATCATAATTCCAATGATATCCACTCTACCACGGATACAATTAGTACAAAATAAGCGTATATTCGGACACATCCGTGTGGCATACGCAGCAGTGCATGCCGGTGATCCGTATCAGACTTTTTACGTTGACATCCAAATGCACTCGATACATTAACACGTCTCAGATGATATTTCACAGGCCATATAATAGAAGAAAAAAATATATTTAATAAACAAGTTACACGTCTGAAACACACATTATGACTTCACTAAAGCCGTTAACAGTAAACAACAGCTATCGTCAGATTTAAAAGACAACATTTCGTAAAAACTCGTGCAATAGTCAACTTGGTATTTCTGTATTTATCCTTCCATCTTCTAAGTTCTGTTCCCTTAATTGCTGAAAGCTCTTCCATTATGTAGGTACACTTCTCTATTGAATACCAATCATTCTTATGCCACAGAATCAACACATACCTATGTTCAAAAACGAAAATTGGCTGTTCGGATCGTACGACGATCGAGGTGAGCACATGTCCGCTTCTCAAATTTTTCAGAATCTTCGAGAAAGTGATTCTTGTCATCATTACCATAAAATAGGTACGTATGTACCATAGTTTTCACAGTTATACTTAGTTACCACGGCAAGGGGTCTTAAAACTATCTACTGTTTAGACGGTAATCCCTTTCCACTATATCTCAGATGGAATAATCATTCTTAGCATGTTCTTGAGGAGAAGGACTGAGGAGACAAATGCGATAGAAAAGTCTCGCATATGAGCTCGATTGGTATCCACCAACCACTACATGGTCCATTTAACTTTCTTCTCTTTTACCAGTCCGTTCACGGTATTCAAGATTATCCCGCGTCTGTACTTTAATCAATATGCCAACCGTCCTCAACATTTTAACTGCTGTGTCACGCCATCTTTCTAACATAGCATAGCTGGTATTCAAGATATGCTGTCCTATCCTACTCTGCGAAGGGCTGCGTGGTGAAGGCGGGCGCCTGTACGGCGTTCCACCGCACGCGCTTCCCGTCATGTCAGCTCATCAGCTCCGGAATGTGAGAAGCCGTTATATCCGAAATCTGTAGGATGCATTCCGCGACTATTATAAACGTCAAACGATCCTGTCATGAACAAAAAATCTACGTCCTTTATCATTCCGCTTGCGGTATGCAAGATCTTCGTCCGTAATCAGATACAGCGACCGTACCTAATCAATATGTCAACCGCTCTTTAAAGTTGGTAACTGCTGTGCTGCTCCCTCAAGATCTGCTTCCCTATCCTATTCCTCGGCGGTGGGCTGCGCGGTGGAGGGCTGCATGGCGTTCCGCTGCGCGCGCTTCACGTCCGCGATGCTGGTGACGCCGGCCTCGTCCAGCTCGCGCCAGCGCTGGTGATTGGAGCGCGCGTGGTTCACCAGCTCGGGCATGTCGATGAATGCTGCAATTTGGTAAAAGCATCTTCATTATTAGTAGTCCAATACGTGAATATAAGCGGAACCTAAATAAAACAGGGTCTTACAAACATGAACGTTTAGTTGCATAAACTTGTTGTGCTACATGGTTTTGATTTCATCTGAATGCAATTCATGCATTTCTAGCGCGTTGGTTAGCGACCCCGACTGACAAGCTGTGCGCCCCGGGTTCTATCCCCGGCGGCAGACATTTATTTGGCAGATGAATGTTTGCACTCGGGTCTTGCGCGTAAAATTGTGTTGTTTTCTGTGTGTTTTGGCGGACAGTGTTGCAGGTGGCGACCCGCAACACGGAATTCTAGGGCGAGGGTGTGAGTGTGTAAGCGTTGAGCGTTTATTTCAAGATGAAGACTTGTAAGTTTGTAACCAAGGGCACTGCACCAAATTATTATTGTAGGTATTATGGGTTAATCTTCTTCTGAACAATGTAAGAGGTTGTAAGAGGTGTGTTACGCACCGGACCAGGCCTCCATCATGTCGATGATGATGTAGTCGATGAAGCCGATCTGCGAGCGTGGGATGGAACAGGAGGCGCGGTCGAACATTGGCATCACCACCGGGAGCTCCTTGGCTTTCTCCTCGTCCGTCTGCAGGAAATATTCCTCAGCAATCCTGAAGCAAATACAATGGAATACAATACAATACAATACAAAACATTTATTGTACGCGACGGGTCGACGTAATTATGTTTATCCCGGATAGATGCACGGCTTGTGGGATAGATAAGGGACTTTTGTGCGGGCGGAGCCTCGTGTACTTTCGTCGACATCCGATTGATCGCAATGCCAAATCGGGTCGCATGCCAGACGCATGTTTTTTAAGAGCGACCCGAATCGGGCCGTGAGATTCTTTCAAATAATTTTTTTTCTGACTGCCACATAGGACTACTTGTTGTTCCGGTTGTTCGAGAATCTGTCAAAGGGTCTTGGAATCGATTCTCGACTCGGCTGTCAAGATGGTTTCGATTCGACAAGTGAGTTTTTGTTGAACAGTGAGTTTTGAATTTAGAATTTTGAAAAAAAGTCTTTGTTGTCTCTTGGATTTGTGTACCTATATGGGATATTGCAATTTATTTCCCATCGATTACCTCCTCGCCCATTCGAAAGCAAATCTCTGCGGTCGCGAGGCGTTGGAGACGTCGGCGCACTTGATCATCATCCTCTTCACTAGCACCACGTTCTCTGGCAGCGAGAGCGCGGTCGTGTCCAGCGATAGTGGTTCCTGGAATACAAAATTTTTTTTTTTTTTTGGTTTTGTCATGCGAGTAGCAAACTGGCTTGCAGCCCCATCAACCGCTGCCGCCTTAGTAGGTCATCTACTAACGAATACTAGATAACTAATATTTTTATTAACACCTATTACTAACTGACAACCCGTGGGACAGTCCTATTCGAAGTTTGTCTCAGATGTCTATGGGCAGCTGTGGTTGGTGGAGGTGGAGGTGCATGCTCGCTTGCTATTTAAATAACATAAAAAAGACGATGGTTCTCGTAGTCAGCGCCCGTACGCCTGTGTAAGTTAAATAACCGAAAAGATTAGTAAATTAGTTATAAATTCCTCGGCTCAGGTAGACCATGCCTACTAGCATCGAAACGTGGGTTAAGAGTCAGCCCCTGACAATGTCATAAAAATGATAGGACTCACGTCAGCCTGCATGCCGTCCTCCTTGCTGCCGACGCCGCGCGCGTAGAACACGTTGACGAACTTGGCGAGGTGCTCGAAGTGTTTGGTCATCTCGGTGGCGAGGATCATGTCGATCACGTTGTGCCGCAGCGTCTTGTACGTCTCGCGGTCCAGGTTCTTGAATATGTTCACGCGGTCGTCGTCTGGAAACGGATATAGACATTTCAAGGGTGGACTGTTCGTACTCCAGACAATTTAAGGCTCTTTAAGGCACGTCAGTATCTAGCCTAATGTAAGGTAAGAGATATGTCCACCGACCCGCAGTTAGCCCGCGTACTGGACTGTGGCCTAAACCCTTTTCTTTTTGATAGGAGACCCGTGTTCAATAGTGGACCTGTGGTGGGTTGTGATGATTAAGCCAAGCCTTCTTAGTCATAAGGCGAGTTCCATGTCCTGCAGCGGGCTCCCAATAAAGAGCTGGCTGAGACCATAGGAAGATTTCTTCGAGAAGGTTCTATCTAGACTTACTGAGAGTGAGTTTGAAGGTTAGCGCGGCGTGGTGAGACTCCAGCACGCACACGTCGTTGTAGAGGATAGCGAGAGGGTGGCGCGAGTTGCAGAGGAATGCGGACGACGTGCCCGGGTGGTCGATGTCGTGCGCCGCGGCAGAGATAAGCGCCGCAGCCGCCTCTAGAGGCTCCAGCATCGTCTTGAGACGGTCCTTTTCGAGGAAATATGCGACGGCCTGGAAACGAAAGAGAAATGGAGTTAAAAGTTTAGATTGTTCAGACAGTCCATGTACGAGTACATAATAAATGTATGTCTTCTAGGAGCTTCAGGGGCATCTTTAGATGGTTCTCTTAGAATGGTGGAAAAAACAGATAAAAGATAGATGGATCCTAATAAAAGTTTAGTTGGAGGGCGAGATGGTGTCCTTAAACTGGACGTAACTAAACTGTCTGCAAATCTGATGTTAGGGAATATTTAATCTGCACCTGTACTGCTTCTCAGACCTATTGTTTCTTTTAGGCTTGGTTAGGTATATTGATATCCAGTCTCATCAAAACTGTACCCCTTACCTGAAGCACGTCAGCAGCGTGCGTGGAGTTGTGATAAGTGTTGACGGCGTGGTAGTTGGTCTCGATCACTGTCAGCCAGTGTAGCAGGGTACGTTCGTCACACTCTAGGGTGGCACACACGTCGAAACGCCCTGCCATGAGTGCCAGCCCCAGGTGCGCAAGAGGCCTCCCGCGGGTAAAGTCTTCAAGCCGGAAGATCTCGAACTCCCAGCTCAGGGAGGTGTCCAGGAGTTCGCGGAGTTGCCCAGATGTCTGTAAGTTTAGTATGAAGCTGAGATATACTTATACTTACAGAGTGATACTTACGTAAGAGACGAGAAAAAGAAGCTAAAAATGATGTCCAGAGAGTCACAATGGATGGCTTTACGACTGCAAAGTTTTAATGTTACAAGACCATCAAGCACAGATTTTTTATAACACTGAAATACCTACATAAGACCACCAAGTACCTACACATACACTGCTCTTACCTTATGCTTGATGTTGGTCCTATTAGTTTGTGCCCTGACAACGGTGGAATCGTTGCTGCTTCGCCGCGAAGACAGCACATTGGTAGGTCCTTGCTGAAAATAAAAGTTGGTAAGTATTTCAATTGAAATAGGATTTGATTTTAATGTTTATAATATTTATGCGTCATAAACATGATGAAGTTAATGTTTTCTATGCGGTCTCTCTACTTCTTGCCTTAGCAGATCTACGTCGCGCATGCGTAAGAACTACGTGTAGGCATGGACGAATAAATGTGTAGGTATGTACCTAGCTCGTTAAAATTAGAACGAATGGTATTATTTACAAAATAAAATAAATCTGTTTTTGTAAATCGGTTTAAATTTTAACCTGTTAATAATGTTAATATGCAGTGTTATTATAACATATTATGTTCTATGAACCTTTTGCTGCAGTTGAGGAAATAAGATCATAAAAGTACCTACTTAATCAATGTTATATTACATTCACTGCTGTATACGAAAAATTTAGAAACCATTAGTTGCTATTTAGAAACCTCAGCAGTGAAATAAAAACCCTTGTAATAGCTATTGGTCTAGTGTAGCAGTTGCTTCATAGACGATCGATTTGATAGAGATACAATTTTGATTTTAATTCCTCTAAGTAGGTACACTGTACTTATGTACACAATATAGAAGAAGATAATGAAATAGAAGTAGATATCAGTTCGGAAGATAATAATGTATACAAGCGCCATGATGCAAGTGTTTCGCACTAATCAGCTAGCGATCTGATGAATTAGACAAGAGAATCTAAGACAGTTGAGAGAGACATACTTAATTTCAAACCTCCTACCATAAAAAAAAGGTTTGCGTTCACTTGCTCCCGCTTTCCAAGCCCGAACAGGATCATAAACAGATAAATATGTTAAAGTTAGTAAACATCGACGTAGTAACGTTAATAATCGATATTATATATCGATTTTATAGTATTCTGTTAAGAATTGACCGTACACACCACAACATCTAAAATTGCGTAAAATATATTAAGGAACATTATTACATAACTAAGCCTGTCTGAACGTAGCAACGAGTTGAACCGAGTAAGAATTAAGCGTTCATAGTTTCCTGTAATTCCACAAGCAAAATCGAGCGCGATCGTTACTTGGTCCCCTAGTCGTAGGTACCAACTTTTATCAGGCCCATCTGCTTTGAAGGACACGTTAAGCTGTCAACTGCAGTTTTTATAAAAGAGAGCACGCACAGCAGACGCATAGAAAAAGGCATACTTAGAACAATGTTTATATATTGCTCTGGGGCGGCAAACAACTTCCTTACCTACTTACAGATCAGTGTTTATGGTTCTTACGCAGAGAGAATAGACCTGTGCCCAATGGTGAGACTCATATTTCTTGTCCTACCCGTAAACGAGGACTGACACTTTGTTACCGCACTTGGGAATAGTAAGTAACTATTACTACTTTCATTTTCATCTGTGGTAGTATATCACTTTCACTCGTGCTACAATCAGAAGGCACAGTACACATTACACACCACTGCACACTCTATTAAGGCAAAAATACATCAACTAGGTATTACTATAAATATATATTATTATAAAGCACACGGAACAGAAACTCTTCCGTGTAAAAGCAGGACTTGACCACATACGATAGTACAAAAATAAGTTAAAACAAGATCTGGTATAGTAGGTAGGTAGGTATACTGTAAGGGTATACGCTTTTTCGATAAACCTACAAACAAATCTTATTCAAGGTTTGGTTTCATATTTGTTGTAGGTAGGTAGGTAGGTAGTCTACCTAGCGTAAGTCTGCTTCAGGTTAGGCATCAATATCAAATACTTCAAATTTTCAATATGAGCCCTAATTATGAATTAACGAACAAGCTCTATCCGAGAATCCGAGCTACATTATTATGAACTTTCAGAGAAAGTAATTTTCCCTTGTAAAATGTTTGAAATTCCACTCTGCCAAGAGGAAATTAGCTGGTATTGTAATGTACGTTAGGTTGGAAATTTGACGTGAAATGGAGAAACTGGTCCAGATTTGCACGTTTGGTGTAATTTCGGGTGCTAATTTAGTTCGTAAACTATGTTACATTTCAATTCTGTATTAATAAGCAGCTAAAGAGAGCGGACTATTTGCATTTAGGTCCTACTTATTTCATAAGTTCATTCAAAGCTCTAAAAACTGTTTGTAGAGTAAACTAACGACATAATCTTTGACTGAACTTAAGCTATTATCTGTCTGAAAATAATATATTGACAATATTCATTGTGTATATTTAGATTAGATCATATAATTTGAAGGTGCTTGCTTTCATTTTGCAACCGGGAAAATTATAGGAAATACACAATACAATAATAAAAATTCATTAAATGGTACTTAATTGCTCTTCGATTCCTTCATAAATATCCGCTGCGTTGCTCTTATTTTAATTATTATTGAAAATATGAAACAAAAACAAGCCTACTCACCGACAGCAGAGCGCCTATAAGATCAGTGGCGATGGGGTCCTCTGCCCTCATTTTGGGGTCCTCCCTCATTTGGGGAGAGTAAAGCTCCGACGTCCTCAGCATGTCCACAGCCCTCTCAATGCACGCCACCGTGGTAGGCGGAGCGCCTTCCGTCGCCGTTGACAGGAGAGAGATGACCTAAGAAAACATTTTATATATGTGTTGTGAATATAGTCTGTACTAATGTAGGACATTTGTAATAATGTGTGTGTAAATATTCTTAACTATCTTGTTAGATCCCCACATTCCTCATATTTGTACACCTTGCCATCTCTTTCTCTTCTATTTTATTTATTTATGATTTATTTACTCTTTATTGCAAGCATTATTAACTAGGGTTTACAATGAGCGGACTTAATGCCTAATGCCTAATGCCTATTCTGTCGTCTACCCAAATTTTGTCTGTCTTTAGCGATAAGACCGCCTTTTGTACTGTGTCTTCTATAGTGTTCTTATGTTGCTGTAATTACTTCGTGTGTACAATAAGTAGTATTCAATCTATCTAATGTGTTGTATATGTGCATTGTCATTGTCAATGGTTACTTCCTCTTGTAAATGTGTAATGGTCGCATACGCATCTTATAATTGTCCTGTCTATCTCTCGTGTACTTAGAGCAATCTATCGAACCAAGTCTTTATATAGTATCCATTATAATTGACAGCCCCAAACTAATACAATATGTACATGTTTTATAAGACCTTAAACCGTTCGACGAAGTAGTTTACGAGTAGGTACGTTATAAAAGATCCAATAAAATCGATCTCAAGACGTTTCATTGGGATCACTTAACTTCTTAGTGCTGTTAGCTCCTTCATGAACACTTCACAAGAGAGACTGAAAGTATCTGATTAATAAATCAAAAACCGGTTTATGATAATTACTTAAAACAAAAAACTTTTCACATCACAAGGCATTATTATTTTAGTTTTTATTCGGTTGAAGGTCAACCTTTCTGAATGATTACTGCATTATATTCGAATTATAATGGCACAGTTTTTGCTGAAAAATATTTATGTACCTACTCAATTAGTTTGGCAAATAGCTAACCAATTTAAATCTCTCATTGTCTTATTAAAGCTTACAAAATGTCACGTAGCCAAATTGGTAGACGATGTACGAAACTTTAGAATTCATGCTTTGTGCTGCTGGTGTTGTTTATGATTACCATAGCAGTATATAGGTACCTATTGTGTTATTGTAACAATTTGCTCCTACTGATGCTGATAGCGGTAACATTATATTTTAAGACTGAAGTCAAACGCCATTACCTTGACAAGACTGACATGTCCTCCACCTAACTATCTTGCTGTGGTTAGAATGTTTATTTTCATCCTGTGCTATTGTGCTATATGTTATAAGTAATTTATGCGTGTAATTAGTATGTATGCAAATATTCTTAACTATGTTGTTAGACTCTCATATTTGTACACCCTGCCTAACCTTCTCTTTTATTCTGTCCTCCACTCTTTAGCGATAAGACCACCGTTTTGTACTGTCTTTTGTAGTATTTTGATGTTGCTAATAATTAATTCGTGTGTACAATAAAGAGTATTATCTATCTATCTATCGACAAAAAAACCATGCCGTTTTTGTCGTTTGCGAAATTCACAAAGTTCGCTATTTCACGCGCAATAGTTGTGAATTGTGAACCACCGGTTCGCATATTACCGTCCGATTACTCCGTCACTCCACTGTCCAAACAACAGCGACGTGACTTCCATACAGGACACGAGCTCACGTTCAGCCTTCCTTCAGATTTGGGTCACGCCGGGATTTCCATCATGCGCAACTGTAATAGGGTTACTCACCCTCACCTTAAGGATTTGGTCGGATATCCTGTGTAAAGTTCTGTTCGGACGGATTAGTAAACAGTTGAAGCGGTTCTAAAGTCATTAACAAGTAGATATTTATATTTGATTTAATCTTTGAGTTTGGCTGAGGGCTTATGTATACTTTTGTTTTTATGTGCTTTTCTGTCAAGTTTTGCTTGGTGTACAAATAAAGAATATTCTACTCTATTCTATTCTATGCTATTCTTTTCTACCTACCTTAAGCAGCTTTCATTTCACGCTTGACATCGTTGTGGCAAGCTAACAGGTAACTCACATTACTTAATTTGCTATGCTATTAGCACGTCTCTTGACCAACTTGCTTTTGTAGAACCGCCAACATCCTGGATCTTACCAACACGATTCATCCAGAACATACGGTAGCTCATGTAGCTGCACTGTCTTTGGAACTCACCTCCATGATAGGCACTTCTAGGGGCCCCTTGGGGCTTCGACGGATTGAACTTACAGGGTCTTCGGCCGATTGGAGTGCAGGAAGATGCGCGAAAAATCCGTAACATAAGCGTTTATAAGTAGTTAGCGTTTTAGTGTTACGGTAACACGATATTTCCTTAACGTAAAATGCCCGCTGCCAAAGGTATACCTTTGGTGCTTACCTTAGTGATAGGCGCTTCGAGGGGCAATCCCTGTAGCTTGGCGAGTGAGGTGCGTCGCAGCCCGTCGGACGCGACTGAGCGCACGTCCAGCGACCCTCGTCGGATGGAGTGCAGCGAGCCGCGGGCGCCGCCAGAGTCCGCGTTGCTAGACTCGCATACGAACACTACGTGGGACGTGCTCCTGTGAACGAGTAATAATCGTAGCTCAGTAATGGAGAAGTTCACCGAAAGCTTCTCCGGCACAGGGCGCTGTGTGTTTGTTATCTACCTGTCAACACACGTATCAAAAACCTGTTCATTGCTTTTATCAGGTTTTAAGTGATCTTTGAGTTTGATTTTAAAACTTAAATCGAAATCGATTCATGCTTTACGTTGTTGCGTGGGCGGGCATATAGAGCCACCGGAAGCCAAATTAAAACGTTGGGTAGTTAGTGGACTATATAACTTAATAAACATAACAATTTAATTCTCGGTTTAAACTTTCCTAAGTGACTGTGAGCGCTTGCCCCCCAAACCACTTAAACAAACTGTAGCAGAATTTTCCAGACCGTTATTGATTCGGTTATGTGAGCGAATTTAACGAAGTTTCGACGACCTAGATACCGGGAAACCTTATTTAACCGGGGATACTGCGTATTTCCCGTCCGTAACTTCATTATGTACCTTCTATTTTTTTATAAGTGTCAAACTAGTTTCAATACGTTCTTTTCTAGAGTGATTTTTTAATAGTTTTAGTGCTTTGTTTACGAATGGAATTTAGTGTTTGATTACGAATGGCAGTGGGATTCACATTACATCAACTAAAATATAATTTCCTTAAAAAACTCAAAACTCAATTTTTTTATTTCGTCATGAGGTACATAATATACCTACACTTGAGAAACGTCAATACATAAAGAGAAAATACATTGGTAAATATCTTGAAATTCCTCCCTGATTTAGAAATCACTGACCAATCCCATGTTAACACCTAATTTGTTGTTGTTGTTGGATCACCTATTCTACCTCTTCTACATCTCATCTACCCAAAGGTTGCCTAGAAGAGATCCACTTCCTCAGCGATAAGGCCACCTTTTGTACAGGGTATCTATCTACTTTTATTTTGTGTTTCTTCTGTAAAGTTCTGCTTGGTGTGGTGGCGAAATTTCGTGAGCGCTTCCGTGGTTTAAGGACACGTTAAACCATCCCAGCGGTTATAGTTAGGGTTGAGCAACGTGATGCAGACGGTGGAGTCCTTTCAATAGGTGGTCGGTGGCCAGTGGGCTACCGCTCCCCAGACACAATTACCTACTCGGCCTGGCCTGGCTAGATATCTTAGCAGGTAATAACACCTATAGCAATTGTAAGTAAAACAATCTGATGATTATCCATAACATAACTCTAATTAAAACTGCTTGTGTATACCTAGTCTGATTGAAGTCCGTTTGCAAATCAAAATAATCGCATTCCAAACAAATGCCAGCTTTAATATCCTTCGAATAAGATGCATTGCAGATCGCCACCTAGAATTAACGACGTCTTACGTAAATTTTGGTTACAAGCCAATATTAACTATGGGATCTACGTAATAAAGTTGTTTTTAGAAGAAACAGGTAATTGTAGTAAAAGTCAATCACGGTATATTCTCCTTATTTATTAAGTCTAGATACTGCAGAACGTGCTCTTCATTGAGGCAATGGTTGTTATCTTGTTTTTGTTGTTTAATTAATGATCTCAGCCAGCTCATAATATTTAATTTAGTAAACATCCCATTAGTAATACTTATTGTAGATAGAGAATCTATGAAACATCGAGAAACAATATTAGTTGTACTTACTTATATGATTTTAAACTTAAATCGTCGCGTAGGTAGATGCACTAATTTCAATGGGGAGGATGCAACGACTTTGAGGATGGCTTTAATCCATTGAATGCTGCAATCGTAGACACAATAGAAAATCAATTGTGTTTCGCCTAGATATGCCCACAGGACATTCCAGGGGTTAAGCTATCACAGGCCTGGAATCCAGTGGACTGCCTATGTAAATGTTAACCGGAGAAAACGCAAGCGACAGTACTGGAAGACGTTGTTAGTGTCGTGTGTCAGGATTTTGTGCCACCAAAATAAAACTAACGCAACGGAGGGTAGACAGATTTATCTGTCAAATCTGTCAACAGTGTCAACCAACGGACAAGCTGACAGTTTCCCCTCGTCACCGCAGGCCAAGCCTAGCCGTGACCACGATCCATGCAACTGGGTGGAAATATCGGAAAATGTAAAATCGTGGATACCTACCCGTGACACAATATGAATACTTATAAGTTGTTCTAGAAACTTGATGGCCTTTTAATAGGTTTAATAAAGGCTGTAGCAGTGTTAAAATATCAATAAAACAAAGATAACGTATCTCTACCAACGACTTATAGAAGTCTTTGATCTCTACGTACCTACCTATATAATATTTGATTTAAACAGCAAGTAGGTACATAGGTAGGTATGTCTCCAAAATGTTATGTAGATGAGCCAGTGTTACGTGTCATGAAAGATAAGAATTACAACGTAATCAGTGAGAGTAACACTGATCTAAGCTAATCAGTAATCAAGTGATTTTAAATATAACTTTGGTTACAATGTTATCACTACAGAAATTTTCTCTTCGCTAAACTGTATACTAAGTAGTAAGTACCTACTCTGAGGCTAAACGTACTTACCTACCTACATACGATTGCCCAAATGACCTGTTAGTAAAAAAAAATAACGAATCCGTAAACACATTCAATAACATGAGTTTTGAGCGTTTGCTTTTTAGTAGGTTGTAGGTTTAGCTAATAGGTAGGTATAGTTAGATTTTTTCTGTGTAGGCAATTTTTTACAGAAGTTGTCGACAGATAGCGCTGCTCCCCTTATTCCGCTGCTAAACTTATTGCTTTATTTTCCGAAAGACTAGACTATCTACCATTTAGCAAAGGGACCTCAAAAGCATGGCCGGTGTTTGTCAATGAGCGTAAGTAATAAAGCGTTAAATGAGGGTTAACTTGACGTACTTTGTGTAATGGGCCGACAGCCTAGACACGGTAGTGGTTCTTGGATTGGATTACTAGAAAACTACACTTTACCCGCAGCTCAACCTACACGATATTATCTAGTAGTAGAGTTAATAGAACTACGCATCATATTAATAAGTTAATAATAATTAGTTTAGTAACCTACACCACCAGACCGAACTGCATGATCGAAAGTTTCGCCCTGAAAACCAGTGGCTGCGTTTTACCGGGGCCAATGTTGAGGGCGGCTCCTTTTTGTCGAATATTTTGTACAGTAGCACATTTATTTTGTTATTATTATTTATTTATTGCACTTTTATACATTGTTGTTGTGACAGTATTTTACTGACAAAATAAATTCTTTTTCTTATACAAACTTTCATTCATCCCTCCAGGGGTAAATTTGCCAAGCAAAATCTACTGATCAGATTCTTATGAAATGCTGTAAAGATAGCTGGAACCTTGCTGGAACCCTGACAAATGCTTGTATGGAAAAATTTCACACCCACCGAAGAAGCCGCGAGTAAAGTCTAGCAAGTAAGTAATTATAATTATAAATAACAAATAATACGACGTAGTTCATTTGACGCCTCGAACGATAACTCGACAACTCGATAACTCGAGCAATAAATAAAAAGATATAAACTTACTGCTATGCGCCGCACGCGCGGTAAATTCGATTATTCAAATTAATTTGCGTATTGGATACTATTATCACTTAGCTCCGTAGATAATATTCGAACTCCGCAATGTGTGAATGACCTGCATTGTGTATGATAGGGCTAGGGGGTAGGGGGCAATACATTATTATCAACCATCTTGCAATTGATGTGTGGTAGTAGCTCAGAGTACAATACAATACAATAACAGAACTCTTTATTGTACCAAAAAATAAAGATAGGTACTACACAGTTATATAAAACAAGTGACAATATACAAAAGGCGGTCTTATCGCTTAAAGCGATCTCTTCCAGACAACCTTTAGAACGTTGACAAGGATATACTTACAAGTAGTAGTGAGGATGACAGCACGGGTCTAGGTAATTTTGGTTTAATTAATGTGAACAATATTATTGTTTATAGATACTACTTTCTACCAACGGTTGAATCTTAGGTGATCCCTTCGTCGCTTCCTATGATTTTACATTATAATAAGGTCAACACAACACACTGTTCCGCTCCAATTTTTACTTAGGTAATTGCTACTAACATGTTCCTTATATAAATAAACATTGAAGCACTAATTACAATAAGTTAATCTATGTCCCTACAATAACATTAATATACAAACAAACTTCGTCATTTGTTTATTACCTATCGCATGTTTTCCCAACAATTAAATAATTACCTACTTATAGCAAAACAAAACGATAACGACCTCAGATATCGGCATTGATCATCAACCGGTTCTTTATTCGTTCTATTAATGTTACTTACGATATGTTTATAAGAAACTTAAATCAAAAGACGACTGCATTTTTTTGCTGGCTACTCTACATAACATTTCTTTTGTTCTTCTTTCACGCTGCAACAGAGCAACAGATCGACGTAATTTTTATAAAGCATTGTAGCAAGTAATTTTGTTGTAAGTAATTTTGCATAAAGATAGTTTATGGGCTGTAGAATTATATAAGCTCCTTTTTTATCCCGGGTAATGCAAAGTCCCTATAGGATAGATCTGGGAAGTTTAGGCGGGCGGACCCACGGGAAAAGTTGAGCTTGGCGACTTCAGCTTGGGTCTGAACCCACCTATTACCCAATTACTGATAATTGACCTTAGGAACTTTAGCTTAGGTTCAGTTATTGACCTACAACAACAACAACAACAACAGTCTTCTTCTGCATCTTCTTCTGTAAATAACTATTTGTAAATGAATTTTTAGAATCGGATCAGTAGTTCCAAAGATTACCCCATTCATATAGGTATACCAACTTTACCTCTTTATAATATTAGTACCTACCTAAAGATTGCTGGGTAAACCGTCCGGAAAATGTATTTTTGGACCAATATAAA
>DWMR01000038.1:0-19420 GCA_018245355.1 Dalla costala
TCTTCTTTTTGATAAGCACACGGTTGGCGGAATGGCGAAATTCTGTTGAGGCCAAGAATTTGCAACACATACTACACTCACTGCTCTCGTCTTCTGGGGTTGTTGACTGCTCTGGCGGAAATGCACAAGCAACAGCCGAGCGTATTGTAGAACATCTTTATTGAATTGTCAACTCTTACGGTTGAATATGATGGCGCAGTTGACAATGATTGTTCGTCCAAAAATTAACTTCTCAAACTGACTGTGTGTGTCTGCCCTAAGAGTCGTCATTGTGACTGCAGCGAGATGACTCCGCGCGCAAATATTGTTTGCCGTTGCCTCTCATTATAGTAACAAGTGGAATGTTCATTGAACAGAATCTGTTTTTGAGTACGAGCGAGTGCGAATAAGCGCAAGACAACGATTTCTAAGTAAATTACCTTGCCTTTCATATCAAACAAGCAGTTAACATATCTATAAAGGCATTAACAGAATAAAGAAAGGGCAGTTTACAACGGACAAATAAACATAAAATATTTTATTAAACACCTCGCGAATTATCACCTAAGATTTCTAGTAGTAATATGCGAAACAATATAAGCTTATGTATTGCATTGTCTGGCTCGAAGCAGCAATTTCAACGAACACTTAAATAAAAATGGACGTACCTGAGGATTATAGTAGCGCTTTGTGTTGGTCAAATCTATCACAGCCCCTAAGTCGGGAACTTGTTTTAATAATACTTTGACCGTCCATCTGAAACAAAATAAACGATTATACACTCACACCCCCGCACTTGAGTTCCCTGTACCCAACTACAACCATTTATCTGCCAAATAAATGTTTGCACCGGCCGGGTATCGAGCCCGGCATAGCTCGTCAGTCAGGGTCACTAACAAGGGGGCCTCAGAGTCGTCCTATTGTTGTCGAAATGTTGGCCAAAAGTTCACAGGAATTAAATATTTTACAATGAAATAAAATAACTTTGTAACTTTAATATTAGTTATGTTAGAAAAAAATTGTAAATGATGGAAAAATTATACAAACATTGAAAGTACTTTATTATTTACCTCGACTGTTCGCTCCGTTTTTCGTTCTCTTCCTGTAACAAAAACGTAATATTTAATTTACTAAAATACTACTACTATCTACTCTAAGTCTAATGTACTACTTGCTTAACACTTAAGGACTCGCTAATGGGTCTAACGGACCCAGTCTTTAGTATTTTGTTTTATAACGAATTTTGTTATTATGTAAAAACCATAAATATTAGTATCTGATGGAATTTTGTCTATTAACTCCGAATTCTTAAACAATCGGCTATCGACAGAAGGGACCTTATTTGTTTAATTTTTCATGTAAGAATTTCTCGTACAATAAAGGGGCTGACAGCAACTTCTGTTTAATTATCCTCGAGGATCGTTCTAGAGTGGGTCAGACCTTCCGTATTCAGACAACTGCATGTATTGTAGGCACGTCGGAGTTTATCCGCTAACTAAGTTCCACTTTGGTTGCGTGTGCTATACGCATATTACTTTACTGAACGTATCCAGCAGTTGGATACGCCCAGTAAAACAACATTAAGGTAGCCCTTATATGCTACCTGCCTTATAAGAAAATACCATGTTGATCCCCCCTATCTGCGAAGAAAACTTTCGTAGTTGTTTTAAGAGTAAAACTGTACTTAGTAGGTATTCGCTGTTGCCCTTCTCCCTGCCTTCTCCGTGACTCAAACATCTTGCTACCAAATTCTATGAAGATCTTTGGTATGGTTAAGCCGAGCAGTCATATCAAACAAACTAATTTTCGCATATATAATATAATTATTAGTAGGTACGATTAGTAGATTATTTTCTTGGTTAAATTTAGGAATACTGTAAGTTGCGCCGTCATTAGTGCATGCCTCCGCGCTCTCGGACAATGCGTCTTTGAAAACACCGCCCGTAGGCGACAGTGGACTGATAAGGAAGCTGATCAATCATCGACTGGCCCTACCTCACAGGGGCCGACGACCTATGCTCGATCGACGAGCCACCTGACCAAATCAAGTTATAGAGGGGACATCCGAAATGCTTGTACATAAAATTAGTCGCCTGATAACGCCCAACAATTCAAACTAAATTACGACCCAGCCGCTCACCACGTTCCTTAAAAAACACTGATTTGTTTAAGCGCATTAGAATTTAAAATCACTCGAATTCCCCAAAAAGGCATAACATAAATCTCAGGAACCCATCGCAACTGTACCGCAGGCAATATTTTTGTTGAAATTTTTCAATTTCGCCCAAAATCGGCTCAAATAAAATGTCCGCGTCCTAATAATAGGTTGCTAGAACGGTCATAATTTACGGACGGTGTTGACATGATGGAAAAAGATTGTATGAAAAAATTATTAAGCGCCTCCTTGCTGTCTCAAAGGGGTTAATTTTCAATTTGGATTCGCTGGTGGCCGTTATAAATTAAACAGGATTGATTGTAAATAAATTCACGTACCTATATTATACGGAGAACCGAATATAAATTTTCAATATTGCAATGTAACCGCTTAATCTACGGGCTTGATTAAATTTTTGTGTGATCAATTGAAATTCAAAGTGGACATGTGAAAGTTACAATATTCATTGCCGATGTCATCTTATTCCGTAAGCAGGGAGCAATGTTGTAATTAATTACAAAAGCAATCATGTAAAATAAAAACATCATAACTTTCAACTTACATCTCCATTTATTATGATTTACATTTTGAGAATCAATAAAAATATATTTCGAAATTATTAAAAGTAAATAAACAAAGTTTATAAGAGAATTCGGTGACCTTAAGCATATATTATTATACGAGTAGGTAGGTACCTACTACCGCTCCTGAAAATCTGGAACTAATAGGATTATTGTCAAATTAGTACAAGTTATTGCAGTAAATATTAATTAGTTCAAAGTATAGGTAAACGTTTGATCAAAAACCTACAAGTAAAATTAATTTAAAGAAAACAACACTAACACATACTTAATAATCCATTGAATGCTGCAATCGTAGACACAATAGAAATCAATTGTGTTTCGCCTAGATATGCCCACAGTACATTCCAGGGGTTAAGCAACAGTTATTTTCGACCCCATCAAATCTAGGATACACTATTAACAGGTATATAACATGTTCTTATAAAAAGCAAATATAAGCAAAAAAATATTATAAGTATACCTAATAGTAAATTCAATTACTACAAAGTCTTGAATAAGCTACCTGAATACAAGCTGAGCAATTAGTAATCTTCGAGACCCATCTAAAATAATTAAACACTTCGCGAGTGCCGCTATAAAATGAACAGATGAGGCAATCATAAATCGATTCCATTACGATATTAATGATAATCGTAACTCCCAATCAGCGTGCTGAATCCGCATCCATTGATACGAAGCAACATTATCGAATCCGCTTTTGGATAACGTCAACATCCTACTTATATTGTAAATACTATATGTCTGGTCATAAATTTATATATACGGGAAATATAAATCATAATAAAACCGTTCATAATGAGCATTATATTTTTCCGCTATGTAAATCGTAAGTTTGACTTTTGACTATTCTTTATAACTTTGAATCGCCGTAGCTTTTCCGATTGACCTATTACGGTCGGGTTTTCGATTTTATAGATGTTGCTCATTTGTTTTCTAATTAATGAAGACGTCTGCGCCGCATTTAAAAACATTCTGGAACTCAACTTTTCCCGTAACTCACATTTATTTACACACATAATAATACTAAACATATCTGCACGAGTATATTTTGTGTTGTGACAACCAGAGTTAAGCGTTGACAGTCACGAATCCATCCAGACTGGAAAATAAAAACATTCAAGAGATATGCAGGCGGCGAAAGCGTTAGTGAAATAATCAACAACGCACCTTAATAAATTGCTGATTACTCGCTGGCAAAAAGATACGACACAACGAAGCATTACTTACATGTGTCGGACAGTGGTATAAAAGTGCGTATGTCATTTTTACGACGTACCACTTATACGTTTGCAACTCTTGGGAACGGACAACCCACCTGCAGAGATAATTATGACTGTAAGGAGATATAATCATCAACAATTAACGAACGCAATGCAATATGGAGTCTCCTCTATTATGCTGTTGTCATAAACGAATAAAACAAAGGTGTTTGTTTAACTAACGACGCTGTATTCAATTATATAAAAAACACTTTTGTTGGAAATTACATTTAAAAGTTATACTTATTTGAGATTAAGACATAAACATTAGGACATCGTTATAGAAATTCAGAAACGGATGTACTACATTTTAAACTTCAAGAACGTAAAGCAAAATTGAAATGTACAGTGAGTCATTGTTACGTTTGGGTATACGTACGGCGCAGGATTGAATTTCAATTGAACGTTGTTCCTGAGAACAAATCTACTCGAAGCAAATAGGATTTACGGCGCTACAAGAAAGGACTTGTAGCAGCTTATCTTTGTCCAAACGGAACCAAACTCGCTACTTTCACCCGAATCTTCTGGGACCAAGGACATTTTCTTTTTAGTCATTCATTAATTTTGATTAAATAATAAATTATTAAGATACGTCACTGCCCGTTTATCTCCTAGCCTTTGCTCAGCTTTGATTAATTCGTACAGTCGTAAGTACAACCGCTGTACGTATGGGGCTACATCGTCATTGGAGTTCCTAGGCAAATATGTTATTATATTGATTACATGCACTTTTATTCCTAAAATACCTATGACAACTTATAGGAAAAGCAGATACGCTAATTAAAATTCAGCTGATTTATTCACATTTCCGATCAGCCGATCACATTAAATCAGACGCGCATTGGATGCCGCGCTGCGTTGTCATCTTTTTATGTTCGACGATCATCTGATCCGTTACATCGTTTATTCCAATGGTAATGATGGCATAATTGACAGAGGGCAAACTATTGTTCCCATTGTGTTGTATTGATATTAGGATTTTGTCGCCTTGTAATGGGAGAACTTTTTGTATTGTTTCAGGGATCGTTACTCGTTCCCTTTTGACACCGATGCAACTGACGCAGGAGATTTAGAAAAGGTGGGGCAGTGACATTTGAATTGTATGCTCTTATGTACTTCTAATAAGGCACGTATGTCTTTTACTATTTGCTTGTTATTGAATTCTATGGCGACTGAATATATAAGTTTAAGTTAAAATAGCAATATGAATTATAGTCACAAATGTTATTATTACGATATTTATGTATATCAAATAATTATCGTTGAACAAGATAACTTCTTATGATCCTAACTAAACACGAACACCGCCCAAGCGCGAGTCGGACGCGTGAAGAGGGTTCTTTAAATTTTATTTGAGGTTTTAAGGGGTTTTTAGATCGTAATGAGACCTTTCATTGGTATCATTTAATGCACTTGACAAAAGCTTTTTATTAAACTTTTCGAATTTGCCTCCCAAAGCCAACGCAGTCGGCTGTATGACAGACACACGAACGATGATATAAGTTTTGCCATTGAGTATCGAGTAACCCTAAATAGTTAAAGTTACATTGTGGTTATTGATATACAATAGCTATAGACTTGGAAGTTCAAATAATCCCCCAGTCCCGACGAGCCATTGAGAATAAGACATAAAACTTAACACATTGTAATTGTGTAACGACTCTCGTAATCCTTGGTGTCATAATAATTGATATGTGGCCAGTGAGTCGTGTATGCGGGCTTTGTCAACACTATCCCTTGCTTGATCCAGAATCAATTGTTCATATAGCATACGGGTATAACAAGGAAAAAAATAAAAAGACATCTTTACAATTCAAATTCTACAAATTGTGGTAGATCGAATAAGAAAATTGAGACACGGTCTTAATTAATTTGATGAATTTACTTTTGGACATTGTCGATTTTAAGGAGGATGAGAAGTAGGTACCTAAGTCCTAAATAGCCCAAAGTTTGATAAATCGCTACAAAAACATGAACCGAATCGAATCACCAGTAGGTAGGTACAGTATCAGGAACCAGACGCACAGGAAGTTAAATTGAAAGCAAATTATACTTACTTTTTAATAAATTATTAAATGTTTAATTCAATTCCATTCAATGAGTTCACTCTGTAGAGTTCAGTTCGAGAAAACAGTTAGTTGAATAATGCTTTAGTTCTTATCAATCCTTTTGTAAAGGTCAGTCAGTTCATGAGGACAACGCATTACTAAAATGAGGATACATGTTACATGCGAGGTCCCGATAGCTATCGGAGTAACCGAAAGTGCTACATAAACAAGGGGAAAAAACGGCCCGCTTAAATCGGATGCCGTATTCCTTCGATCGATTAATCGGAGGAGAGGCAAAGGATCGGGTGTCGGGAGCATTTATCGCGCCTAATTGCGACCACCGCACCGAACCCGACCGAGCTGGGTGGTGTGATGCCCACAATGATACCTATTAGGGTTTGCATGACCATCAGTTACTCACCAGAGGGACATCTTCGAATTTGTATTGTATTAGTCAGTGATTTTTAAATCAGTGACGAATTTCAAGTTATTTACCATTGTGTTCTCTTTCTGTTTTGACGTTTCTCAAGTGTATATTTTGTACTTCATTATAAAATTTAAAAAATTGAGTTTTGAGTTAAAGATTAATATTTTGTAAAATGTTTGTCTTAACACTGAAATTGAATTTAAATGCACGATAATAATAACTGATTTATAAATTAAACATTGACGTTTCATTATTATTTGTTACAGAAATACTTTTTTTTTTAACCAACTTTCAACTTCTTTCAAGATGGACTTCAAAATGGCTATCATTATGTTTAAATAAATTCCCCTTTGATAAGTACCGCTATTATTATTGTGTTAAAATAATTTATTCTCATAAAGACAATGGTCACTATTCGTCTATCGTTCGTAACCTCGGATGTTCAATACACGCTACATAATAAGTAGCAATTCTGACGTTCATTAGCTTTGTTTCTGTACGATATATTTTTGATATGGGTGTTAAAAAATGGTAATGAAAAAGTATATATTTAAGTACCTATTAAGTATTAGTAAATATTATATAAATATAATATTATTGCTCCAAAACTTACAAGTTTAACAAGTTTTTTTTTTGTAAGCTTCATGATGGTATATTCCGAGCGGCTTACCTACTCGTATATTACGACAGCGCAGCGCTGCTTTGAGTATCGGCGCTAAAATATTTCAATTTGCAACCGTAAGAAATTCTCAAGATAAGATTATTTTAATGGCTACTTTATAAGATATCCCATTTCGGGTGTTGCGAAATCATGATTTAATTGTGGCAACTGCGCCCGCGTTTAAATCTGAGATAAGATTTTATTTTAATTGATATGACAGTTAAATACTTATATGTTCAGCTATTAGAAAAATGGTTCTTTGCATACTACGATATCTTCGCAAACCACAATATTTTCTTTTGAGGTATTTGGACAGTTTTTAGTGATAATAATCAACTACCTACATTCCTTTAAACTGATTATTAGACTAAGTTATTTATCAATGTGATGATCAACGTACATCTAATAACTAAGCTACGAGTTGCTATTTTGATTAAAATAAAACTCAGAAGTATGGCATTATTAAGATAAGGGGCGGAATGAATTATAATGTGGAGTACTTATTTTTTTAGAGGTTTATTTCTTTTTCTCCAATACTAAAGAGTTCCCTAACTATAAGAGCCCCCTAAAATTTACTGATATTGAGAAGAAGTCTTATTATCTAGGAATATCGTTTGCAAGGCGGCGACGGAACGTGTAATCAAAAGAACCTTAGGTAGTACGAAACGATATACGAGTAACTCCGCAGGACCGGTAAAAGAGCGTTAGCCGCGGTCATGAACGTTCAATTTCCTTCTGAATCATTAACTGGGTGTTATTAGAATAATTACAGGCGATGACAGCGAATAACGCTGTTACGATACGCTCCAGGTAGAATATGTTTGTGTACAGTTCGCCTGAGTTGGCAACATCGTACTTGTTCTACCGTAAAGGCATCGCCTTTTATTCAATTTGCGTTTCGTTTGGAAAGGTAGGGTGTCGGTAAACTTACACAAGATACCGTCAGTCTTCGGGAATAGCTGTTGACATAGAACAGTTAATAAAAGTTAGTCCAATTATACTGTATAGTTTAGTAATTGTGCAGTTAGTATGAATCTTGTTAGTAGGTACCTACCTACCTACTCGAAGTTAGTCACAGATAGGTACGGTCGTCTCTGGTATAAGGGTAGCGCCACCTTTCAGAATAAAACCCATTGCTTCAATAGCAAATTGTTTTCAGTAGAAATCGGTGTGGTTCTACCACCTCAGGCTGATCTTACCTATAGAGGTGGTAAATCTGTATTCTACCACCTGGCAATCCAAGCAAAGCCGCTAAATCAAATAAAATACCCGGTGTATTTCCAAAACTGTACCCACCAATTCGATGCGGGTGCGGTTGTATGAAAACGAAGGGATTTAACCGAGTTTCGAATGTGAGTGAGTAGGTAGGCATTTCAAGAGGCGTTCACGCTTAATTACCGCCAAATATTTCACATGACAAGTGGACGACGTGCGAGCGGCAAGTTAAGCGACGTGCGCTGAGTAAGAACCACCCACCCTTCAACGCATTTCTTTATATTTCATGAAATGCATGTCAAACGAAGAGCTTTAAAACTTTCTAGAACTACTTAATCAGTGGTATTTATATTATATTGTATCACTGTTGCCTTTACTAAAATAAAGCATGTCTAAGGTTACCTAATCGAATAAAAAGTTGTAATAAAGAAATGAACACGACAATCCTCAGCCGCGCACGTTAACAAATTCACATGGCAACACATCCATTCAACATTAATCCGAGATTCGGAATCAAAACAAGACGATCAAGAAAGCTGATTACACGGTGATCCCACGATCTCATGCCCTGGCGGCCCGCGAAGTACGAAACTTGGCGCGTATGTGTCAAAAGATGTAATTATGAAGAAATCCAATCAGCGGCGGCGCAAACCGGCGCAAGCGACGACGTTGATTGAGCGATAAATTTATTGAAGATAAATCACCTTATCGCGACACATCGGGAGCTATAAGCCCTATCTTAATTTGAGGGCGGAATTTAAAAAGGGCGGCGCAAACCTCAGTGGGAGCCCCAATCGCATGTGCGTTTGCCATTGCATTCACTGTCGAGTTAAGGCCATATCCGATTATTGTTGTGCAAGAGGAATCTCGGCGATTAATTTCAAAAGTGCATGTATGTGCATATAAATATCATCCGATAAAGAAAGTTGGCGCCACCGAGTCGCCATAATTCGGGCTATATTTCTGATTCAGGATCTCGTGCGTTACTGACTGACTTTTGTGTTGTGAAATTGTTCTTAATATTCTGTATTGTAATCATGTTGCGAAACTCCGCATTCCTCCTTCCAACTGCACTTTAGCACTGTCGACATCAAAACATTTAACTCTTGCACTAAAAGAGAGTCTTGTACTCGTTCAATCTAAATATGACGATCGTTGAATATTTAAACGCACTTGAGGAAAAAAATGAACCTAATATTTACTGCTTAAAAATTAACTTATTGAACTTTTACATTGTTAAAAACAAAATCCAATTCTGCATGTATATTCAAAGTAAATTTTGAAACTTTCGTAACATAAGCAGTAGCATAATCTAGCAAAAAACATAATAAAAGTGACATTGTGAAGAAAATATGACACTACAAGATGTTTAAAACACACCGCAGGCTTGTGCGATAAATTCAATGTATGTGTACGCTTTGATATTTCTTGTTGTCAATGAGGCTGCAGTCAAAAACATCAGACAAGAAGATTTAATGTCACCGGTAAACATGAGAATATTCTTATGAGCCCGGTGCAACAGATGAATCTCACCACGACTTTTGAAATACAATATCTGCACTCAAGCAATGCAAAAATTATTATGCCGTTGTAGGCGTTCTCATGGCGCCTGAAATCATGATATAAATTCTTAAGTCGCGCATGAAAAGGGACCAATATGACTGGAGGCCAAACAACGTACAATCCGTTGGCTATATTATTACCAACATTCGATTCGCTAGGAACAAAAATAAAAGTGGAAAATTGAATCTCAAAAATTAATCTAGCAGAAGGATCGGTGCGCGTTGCATACCTCAACAAATCACATCATTTCACATCGTACGGACCGTTGTTAATGCGGGCCTGGGGCGAGTATAGCACTAAACAGTCTGACTAATTAGACGCACTAGGCAACAAAGGGCCGTCGTATTCTCCGAAGAGGGATATTGTTCGCTCGGTTGATTGAATTATGGACCTTATTTGTGAGGGGATAAGGTGAAGGTGGTCGTACAGGTGTTCGAGCAAGTGCATCCAGTGAGACGTGCGATGGCGGGCCATGATAGGCCGCCCACGCGTAGGCGCCGCGCCGCGAAATTCGTGAGAAGCACTACTCCGGCGCCGACCACCAAACAACATAATGCCGAGACTAAGAAACACAGTCACAATAATAGCTCGTTCAACGTACTGCGAATCTTCTTTATAGTGTCAATAAAGTAGTTGATAAAGAGTACTTCTCGCTATTTTGAGTCCTCGAGTGTATAATTTAATGAAAAAATTGAATTGCGTCGTGAGCAAACACTCACGTCTTTATCAAGAGGTAAGATTGGAACAATCACAATTTACCAAGCCAACAAATTAAACAAGTATAGATTTTGTTTGAACAGCGTATAAAGAAGTTACGTCAACATGTTTCAGCAACCCCATGTTAGCAGCTATGACAATGTAATAAAAATAAAATCAAGTAAATCTTTATAAATTTTTTGGGTTATTGCATAATAGACTAAAATATCACAAGAAATAAAGTGCAAATTATTTTAAACTTTTGCTGCAAAACTAAAGAAAAATTTCACAATTGCAAACAAAGGACGATTGAATTGATTCACACCACAATTGTTAAAATATAAGACGTCTCGAAATATCGCAAGTTAAATCAGGTACCATAAAGCCATGGCTCGAATAACAGCATTTACATTATTTGGTAACCAGTTAGCATCTTTACACGTAGTAAAATAAAATAACAAATTGGCTAATTTTGATGCCGAAACCTGTAACAATTTACTATCGTGACCGCAAAGCAATCGAGGTTTTTGTATAACTTGGAAAAAACCTGAAGCTGAATAGAACAATATACCTACTAGCGAAATGTTTCTTATAGGTACTTCACGTTATATGTTAATCGGACGCCCGTTACGCGTAGTCCTCAAGTCTACACTAATAATATTAGTTGCTATGCAATATACAAAACACCGTCATATTGATAGATACGTAGTAGTTGCCTACTTCTTAAACGTAAAAAACCGTAACCGAATTATACATATAGTTGTTAATCATTAAAAACTCAACAAAACCACTACAGAAAAAAAAAATTAATTCAGCCCTGATGACGGTTTTCTCATGTGACGTGTTTAACTTGTTCCTATTTGGGTTCCGCAGAAATAGTTCCAACCGGAAGACAGACTCTCGTTGGATAAAACATTTGATGAACAAAACAGAAAACATTTTACGAGATACAAACAAACAGGCTCCTCGTTAAACAGAACCCAGCAAGTGTGGAAGAAAAACAAAACAACACTTGGAACAAAATAAAGATCCTTTTCTCACAAGAAAAATTATAGTAGTTTTCACTCGCGAAGTAGGGAATTAATAAGTCTCCCACTACGGAACCGTAAATACTCGTAAATACACAAGTCTTACATGCACTTAGCTGTTTCTTTTTTGTGTCAGAGCCATGATTGAACGAGCTGCAAACGCCTAGTAGATATCTTGGGCGGGCCGACACACCTCTCTATTAACGCAGCGCCCTTCATTGCTGGGAGTCGCTATGTGAAGAGGAAGAGACCTTATTGAAATTGTCTTAGGCTACGTTCAGACTAAATGTAGACATAATGTGAACGAACTCAACCGCGAGTAGTTCGAATGAACCGGACTCTGCCTGTACCACTGATAATCATTTTTTATAAGACCTCTTGTCTAATCATTGTACTACAAGAGCGGTAAGTATATCATTGCAGATACATTAGTTCCGAAACGATGCTTAATAATCCTACCTGTCTCCGTCTACACGGACGCATAATCGGCTGTTAACAAGACGTTTAGTCTGAACGGCGCCTTACGCTTATCCCTATGCTTAGGAGTTTTATGATACAAAAAATAATCTACGATATTCAGTTAACGACGCTAGACGAAACGACTAAGCTAATAAGGTTAAGCAGCTTTCACAGAACCAAGTTGGGCGACATTATAGCGGAAACATAATTTTCGGACGTATCAGACATAACATTCGACACACGAGGTAATAATATAAATAAACCAATCGAAAAATAAAATTTCCGAAATCTTTCAAGCATTCGTATCAGTGTTAAACAAATAATTATCACACTTTCATTCTAAACACACCGTGGAGACCAGATATAATGAAGAAATTAAGATTGTTGAAAGATAAACACTGAATTATCGTCGATAAATCTCCCGATTAACAAGCTGTGTACGCGTGTAAATTGAATTAAAAGATAAGAATTGAAGCAAAAGCTTTCGCACGAACGATTAATATGGCCGTTTGACCCCAAGCAACATACGGAGCGACGACCTCTGTAATGAAGATAACAACTACAGCCTCTTACATGTTTAATTCAAGTAAACACAATACTACATAACATTATGCATCAGAAGGGTTATGCTAATGTGACATGAATACTTTTGAAGAAACCTTTTTTATACAACATTGAGACTGAACTCTCAGACTAATTTAAGTCCTACGACACGACACGGAATAACCCACCATATTTGTGAACTCAAGTTATATGAATAAGCTATAGTTACCTCGGATTGTTTTTTAGGCTATAAAGGCATTCACTGACACATGGGAGGCTTGGTGGTGAATATGATTTACGACAAAACACCTCACAAAATGACCATCATCATTCCCTACCCACTAAAGATGCATACTCGACTGCAGTAATAAAACGAAAACCCATTCAATTAGGCACAAATTCCTTAATTATGTATTCGTTAATTAATTAATTATGTGACGACGATGTTCAATTAACGCGAGGTTAAAAATTAGCTGACAAAGTGATAATTAACATGTATAGAAAAAAATCTTGTTTCTGTATTATAAACTCAAATATACGTACAAGTATTTATGACTTGGGGTTTGATAATAATTTTGTAGTCTATAAATTATAAAGATAATAAAATAATAAAATTTGGTTCTACAAAACCTTGCTTGGGTCGTAAACCAGGATTATTATTTATAATTTATACGATATAATATACATATTAAAGCAACATCATGACTGACTTATTTACAAGTTTTTGTTTAGCAATAAAAATAAAAAAACGCTATATTTTCGTTTTAGGTAACGCCAAAATGCTCAACTTTTCTTGCATTAACATGTATGAAAAATTATAAAATAAAATTCAAGTTTAACTTTCTCAAACAAAAACGTTGATAAGTTCGGACATTTTTGTTTAATTTAATAATAGGCATTGATAAATGTTTTCGACTAAATTCTTTTCATGAACGGTACAAACTACAAAGCGGAACTTCAATAGTTGTAAATCAAAATTGAATTCCATTTGAATATCTTAATTTGCATCGCCTGGAGCACACCGGTGACATTAACGACTCACTAACGAAAACAACCAAATTGAACTATCAATTTCGACGACCAAAGAAGAGTCATTAAAAAATCATAGTACAGTTCTTAAATACCTATATTTGTAACGTAAATCATATTTTAAACATAATTTGTTAGGAATATTTATGGATGCGACAAATACCGCTAACAATACAGTTTGTTGGTTGCAGAAGATCTAGGCGCTTAGATGGCAATGAACAGTGGTTTCTGAATAGGACAACCTGCATTCGTTTTCTTGATTTTAAGGTTAATAAAGTTGAATTTGTCTTGGTGACTTCAGTTGTGCTTGTGTTTTTACTCTGCAATCGTCAGATTCACATTGACTGCATGTCGAGAACGAACTTTACAAATCGTTTTAAAAGTTGTACTGTTACTGTATTGGTATTGTGATAATTGGTATAAGTTTGAACTGCTACTACCGGGCCAGCAGGTGGGATCAATATATACATTATATAGGTAGGTACATAATGCATGTTTGCCAACGCCATGTATATAATTTTTAAATTATAATAAAGAATAAGAATAAGAATAAGAATAATATTAAAGTTAAAAAGCACTAGTATTTTCCCGCGACTACACTTCTAAATATTGCTACAATCATTTCATTAAAAACACATCCACCAACTCTCTGCTTTGGTCAGTATTGTAAGTGTACTTACATAATACTCGTAAATTTTAAGATACAACAATATTAATTATCGATAACAAGCGATTACCACATCGTACACAGGAGTCTGGGACGTCTGGGTCACCATTAAACATGCACTTACCGGTGCCGTTTAAGAAAACATTAATCGATTGGATGTTTATAAACGTTGGAATGCAATAAAATAATCACACCGTGTTAGCACTTAATCACCCGATGATATCTTATTTAGAGGGAGCTAATGAGGAGCGTAGCTCACATTCGGTAATGGTGACAAGCGTGTATTTATCAAACAATTTCGATCCACAACTTATGTGCGGCGATTAAGGCATTCATGTTGACATAATGGCCGGGCAAACTGAGTTAAACGACACCATTTTTCATCGCCTATTCAATATTGTTACCGGGCAGTTTGAAACGACAACGATCCACGGGTGGTTTCCGGTATCGTATTCAATTTTTGGGATCCATATTAATCTTAACCAACAATTAAATTGAATGAAAGATAGCGGATCATCGTACAAAGTCTACGAGATTTCTCATGATGGGAACGTTCTCTGTTCGCTAATTATAATGACAAACATAAACAAAGTAACATACACGTGTACAAGCGGTCTCATGAATAAAGCTCATCTTCAAATATCCGCAGTAATAATGAGCACAGCTTTATTCATGCTTTTCGATGACGAAACGCGAACTCGGAACGAGAGCCGCGCACTGGTTGACACGACATCAACATGTGGAGATGCCGGATTTAAAGGAACCTTAAGTTGGCCGAGTGCCAGGTCAGCAGGCCTTAATGGACAAGAAACATGAACGTCCGGCTTATTGGCCTTATTTTGAGGCTCGAAGGTTCGTTTAATGACCTTTGACGAAACGAATCCTCAATTCTTTGGGAAATTTTCATCAAACTTCTATTTCAATTAAATTCAATCCAAAATTGTTTATTGTGGATGACAAGTGTACAAATAGGTGTTACAGGAATTGACAATTGCACCTCTATGTCCTGCCTAAGTAGACATACAATAAATCTAATAGACACCTCTGACAATTGAAACACGTGCTTTAATTAAGTTTCTAGCGTATCCAGTTTCCAGTTGAGTTCCAGTTTCTTTAGTTTCATAGACTAAACAACTATGTCAAAGAAGATGAAAATGCGTTCATTCGTTCGTTAGATTAGATGTGATGTTTATGGCATTGTCTGTGTGACTTTGGACAAAAAAGACTTTGTAGTTCGGAAGATTATGGATGAAAATGTAGACGGTTCTACCGTGGAATTACAGTGTCCAGTGGAAACAATCCGCGATACCTATTTCACACGCACTTGACCGCGTATCGTGCGTGAGGAGCATTACTTGTAGAGATGCGATCGCATCCACACTCGTCTTACACGCGAATCAGACCACTGCACATTGTATGTTAAATGGTGCGCAATTAAAGGGAACGACGCTTAATAAACACATTACAGCGCGATATTAGGCGCTCGGAGCCAACACGAGACAGACAAGAACGTGGGAACGGGCGGAGAAAGACATTGAAGAAAGTCATAATTAGAACATTAAACACTAATGGTAGTGACAAGCTTACCATTTGCCACATTTAAGCAACATTGTGGAGATGGAGCAACTGTCAGCCGTGCAATTAACGTTCGAAAAAATCGAAAAACGGAGAGGCTTGATATTAGGCAGATATTTATCTGAAAATACATGAAATATGTTGTACCGATACGAGTAAGTGGAATTAGAGCAGTAAGGGAATAGTGATAATGAATATTGGCAATAGGCACATGTGCAAATCAAGTATTCACAACATCAATATAGACTCAGGGTAACCGAACCAGCAACTTTTAAAGCATATCTCTTTCAAAATATAACAAGAATTATGGATTACTGATTAGTATATATAAATAGATAGATACTAAAATCAGGCAGGTCATATTGGATGATACCACCAGACACCAAAGAAAAGAACTACGCACGAACATGTGACTTAAGTCGAAAATCGTATACAGTACCTATATACCATAATGTAAAATCACGAAAACCAAACATGAATCGAACGCCGCCGGTGCAAAATAGATAGATGCTTTTATGGAAATATCAATAATAGTAGGGAAGGTAGTTAAGTGCGCTATTAATGCACGGCGCGCTTGCAGACAAATTCAATTGCCAGCAGCCGCTAGCTCCGGGGTGTCGCTCGTTACCTTCCTATTTACGCTGCTATTGGAAATAAAATTGAGCGGCGAGATTGCATGAGAACTCGCAAAGGGTGAGATCGAATCTTTATGATCCGATTTTATTGTTGTCATCGACCCTGTCGTCATGACTATACTGCTAAGACCTGATATAATGGCTTTGACTAAACCTTCGAAATCTGTTCATTTGTTATGAACTTATGACGCGTAGATAAATCTAAGGCAGACGTAGGCTCCAAACTTATTATTTGAGAAGGATAAAAACTCGACAAATTTTTAATCATGAACAAATATACGAGTAAATCAGACGACGAAAAGTTACATTACATGACGTTAATAACCCCCAGAGACGCTTTACAAATAGTAATTGCTGTTACACAAAATAATGTCGCATACGTGTGCTTGGCTCCAGGTCGAGGCAATACGTTTACAAGATGCGTCCTCGTGGCGTTATCACAAAATATGATAGATCGGTGGTGGCGGTGCGCGACGGTCTCCCACGCACAGCCGTGATTAATTATAATTCGAATTTTATTCAAAGTGAACAGCGGACAAACTATGATACCAATCAATAAACGGTTCCATACCGAGGACTGTACCGACATGATACCACAATTTACTGTTGATGATAGCGCGTATGAAGACGTCAAAGCCGAAGTAGTGAACGACGCGGCCAGATAGAAAGCCCCAGAACAATAGTAGCAACATTTTCATTGTGATACGAATCCCATGTAACAATAGTATAAAGCAGACGTGATTCAATCTGTAGCGACGACTATGCATTTGCGCTCTTTTAATTGACTATTTCGACACTGGGAATAGAAATGTCACTTTGTAATCCAAAATGATGTAGTGTTTAAAGTCCAAAACGAATGAACCCGGCAAAACACAATGGTTTCAACATTACAAAGTACAATCATGTAATGTTTTAGGATGTTAATTGCGCAACAGGATTATTACTCAATAAATACACTTGTTTTAACAAATTCCTGTATGTTTTGATCACTAGAACTCGGTATTAGGCCAGACCTGGTAAACCTCACACTGCGTGAGAAATAGGTGGTCATTTAACAATATCACTGATATATTCCACACACACACACACACAGTCGGTCGGTAAATATCAGGACTTC
This sequence comes from Dalla costala, assembly GCA_018245355.1. NCBI lineage: Eukaryota > Metazoa > Arthropoda > Insecta > Lepidoptera > Hesperiidae > Dalla > Dalla costala. Next base: position 17,641 of record DWMR01000038.1, read on the forward strand.
ATTATAGTAACCAGCTCGTACCACATGCTGATTATTAATTAATTTATATGTCCAGTTCAATGTGAGTTTTAATGAAGACTTTCTGTATATGCAAATAAGCTTTAAGTGAAGTTGGGTGAAGGGACCTAACAATTGTTAATTGGGATATTAAAATAAACGGAGAATATTTGGATAAACAAAAACCAATAGAAGGAAAAACAAATGAGTCTCCACTCAAAAGTTCCACCAAGCATGAATTTCATTTTCACATCCTAGTCGCAGTCCACAATGCCGACATAGGATAAAGGACGGCCGTACACGATCGCCGGGCGTGTGACAGTAATCACGTCCTTATAACCGCATAAATCATACAGACGAGCTCACAAGCGCCACAAAGATAGAAGCGACACGCATCCCCGTCTCGGATAATAAATAACAGCCAGTTCTCTCTTTCAAAGAGAGGCCGAGGAGCAATAAGTCGTATGGGTCAGAGGTGAAGTGAATAAAAAACGGCCGACAATTAAATGGCGTTCTTGAAGGTTAATGAGCACAATAAATATGTTGTCGGCACCGCAGCTGCGGACAAACAAATGCATAGTGCCGTCACACGTGAGGAGGGTACGGCACGGTCCCAGATAGGGAGGCTGCCTGACTGGCAAGTTCATTGTCAGGATGAACTTACTTACTGTCAAGATGAACCGTACCATTTGTTAGGACCGTGACATTTCTTTTGGCCACTTCTTTGACGTTAGATTAACGGTTTGACGGTTGATTTAACCGCTGTGAATAACTTAAAGCAAGTCTTAGCAGGGTACTGTTATCATGATCTCATAAAAACTATTAGGTAAAAGTGATATTGAAATAGATGGGATTGCAAAAATTTGCTGGAGGTAAGTTGAAAGGTAATTAATGTATTTATTTATTCTCTTCTAATTTGCCGTGACCTACTGGGTCCATGGTGGATGTATGTAGGTATTGGCTTTAATAAACAAATATCTCAAAGTCAAATCTTACAGCGAAGTCAATGCACGTTTTTCAGTAAATAAACGCTTTCTCACTCCTACTCCTGTTATAACATTCCCTGTTTTGCGGCATTATTCAGAATACAAATAACTACCAAGACCCGTTAACGAACACTTATCTATCACATAAAATCTACCCCAGCAGGGAATCCAACCTAGGAGTCTGCGCTCGGTATGTCGGGTCACTTACAACCGGGCTAAAAAGTACTTAGATTCTTTTGTAACTAACTTGGCCCTATTTTTCACATTTATATTTTTGACGGGATTGTGTAAACACGAGCAAGTAAATACACTGATTATATGGTAAGCCTAAAATTTATTACCCGACAACTCAACTAAATAAAGATTTTTACAAAACCAGACCTGTTTACCTAAAATATGTTCACAACAAAACAACGATAAATCGTACAGATAACATTCGGTTTGTGTAGTTTTAGAATTGAGATAAAGGACATCGAAGAGTGTTGGTAGAGTTCGCAACGAAGACGTCAAATAAACTTTAATCGCGTTTACAGTCACACACGCACGTGCGGAAACACAGAAAAATCACAAACGACCCTCACCCGAGATTATGTCTGTCAAACAAATTCCCCAGCCGGAAATCGAATCCTGGACCTACAGCCAATCAATGTCCTTGCCCACCACCGCACCTATTTCCACCGTAAAATAATTGTTTTTTAACAATTGTGTTTCAGACGGAAGGGACGGAAGGGTGCGGATGCCGGTTACACTTATTCAAGAGGCGACCACCTTAGTCCTCAGGGGTAGCAACGCATCTG
>DWMR01000039.1:0-19111 GCA_018245355.1 Dalla costala
GTACAATAATGAGAATTCTATCTATCTATTTGATTTCATAATTAAATGAAAATAAAACGTTAATGTTACGTAAATTACTTATTTCCCGGCGATATTATTGAATAACGAGAAATATTGTAGTTTCAATCTTGGTGAAATTTATATAATTGGATTTATTATCGTTTTGTTTTATGAAGCCACATTATCTAAGTTTGGCTATCCAACAGCTTAGTTGGCACGGTATCTTTTGTTGTCTTTTGTGTTACATATATATTTGTCGTTTAACATAATATCAGAAAAAGATCGAGGAAAAATTTAATACTTAATTCTTTGTAGTTTTATATTGTGCTGTTTAACCTTGTACCCAATAAGTTCTCTTACTTTCTTTCAAACGAGTATACTTTTTTGCACTTTGGTCGAAACAGTCTCTCGAGTGTCTGTAGTATTTATGAAAACACAAATTTGTATAAGTGTCTATATAATTTGCCGATTAGAAAAGAAAATGTAACAGACTTCCTTAAAAACGCTGCCTCTCATTTATCTTTTCTATTTCAATGGTTATCTTTCAATGAGGCTAATACCTAAATAAAACCTTTTTGTTGCGCGAACGTGACTGAAATTCTGTAGGATTTTACTTGCCGCATCGAAAAACTAAATTCACTTGAGGTCAAAGGTTATCAAGGATTCCACTCAGTAGCATTCGAATAGACATCCTCACAAAACAATTGAGTGTTCTAAAGGCGGATTAGTATGCTTTCAAGAAAAAGGGTATTAAGCTTACAGATCGGACCACTTTTTTAAGTTCATCAATCTTGAAATTGTTTCTGAGAAGATTGGCTTTAAAGGACAGATAGATACTAGTATCTATTTTAAAACGCGGTCAAAGTAGCTGGAAAAAGTCATTTCTAAATAATCAAAGGTACCCTGAAAACTGCTTGTTACTTTACAGCTACTACAATATGTCCCTAATAAAAATAACTCAAACAATACGTTAAATGTAAAAAGACTAAATCTGTAATCCTGTAAATTATGTTTTTGTTATGTTAAAATGTGTTTTTGTTTGTTTTCTGTACCCTTCTGATTAAAAGGAAACTCCGCGATAATTCCACCTTTTTCAGCAAGATTCGTCGCCAGAACATCGTTTCATATATCTGTATCCAAATACTTAATAAACATAAAATAACTGACCTTCTAAGGTAACATGGAAAAAGCTTTGTATAAAAAAGCGAGAGCTAAATTAGTTGTAAAAGGGAGATATGACTTTAAGCTGAATTTGCTAAAATTTTTTAAATTAATATGAGTTACTTTCGTGTTCCGCATTTACAGCGGTTTTATGTGCTTGTTGGTGTTAAATTGATTTTGCCGTTATAGTTAAATCGTAGCAAAGCCTCGCAGATAATCCTGGATAGTGACATAATTATCATTAACCAAACTTTGCCCGTGGCAGCGCCCACTTAAAATTCGTATATCCATACAAACTTTTATCCCCTGTTCATCGCCAGCAGGAGTTGAATTGAATATGCTCTGTATTCTTTTCTAGGTGTCAAGCTGTCTTCACACCAAATTTCATAAGAATCCGTTCAGTAGTTTGCACCACAGTGGACACGATAATCTGTTCTCCGTTATTCCATATTTATTTCATGAAACGTCCGATTTTGATAGTTAAAAGACTATTTTTTTTATTTATTAATACTATCCGAACGAACAAGCAGACGGACTCACAACACCAGAGGAGACGCCAATGCGTCACCGGCCCCGAAGGACACCTCTTTTTCCTCCTTTTTCGAAGAAGACCCCATGACTATGTCTATATAATTTTCTTCAAGAACTCGATGAGGAAATGATTTGTTTTGATAAGAACTGATAGAATAATATTAAAAAAAGCACCAAATCTACATCCTATCTAAAATAACATCTATTAATTTTACTAACAAAAGCAGTTACTATGTCTTAAATATCATACTCAGATATAGGGTCCCCTGGACTTTTCTCCTACCGGTAGATGCCAAATTTAAAGTTTTCCGTCCAGCAAATTGACAGAGAACAGGCTATGACAGACGGGCAGATGATATACAGTCACACCTTTTTAGGATTAAATTGTCACCGTGGGTGGGATTCGAAGATTCGAAGCGTACTGGAGACGCCCATTTCCAACCGGGGTAGCGAGCCCTTTTTGCCTCTTTTGCATTTGATTGTTTGTGTGTCTTTAACTGAAATTATTTTATACACTGCTCGAATATGAATGGTTGCATGATATAGTTTAGAGGAGTAGCGAATTGTCGGACAAGTGTCTTAGAAAATCATTAAATAATAGTTTTGTTATTGAAAAATAGTTAACTAATAACTATAGGAAATCAATTCGCTGAAAACAGTAAGAATGGAACGTTTACTTTCTTTTACGCGGAATGGCACGCCTGAGCCGACCACGATAAATTATCCATTGTAGAGCTCCGAATTCGACAAGAGCCGTTTTTGTTCAATTCTTCGTCTAGTCGTCAATGGGAAATTTATCGCCCGCTCTGGCGAATTCAAATATGGCCGATTATATCAGACAAGTTAAACGTCTACACACTGAGGTACTAATAATTTTCACGTTTATTTTGCGTCCTAAAATAAATTTTTCGGGGACTTAACGTAGCCAATAACATGTGTAACATGTGTTGCTGGAGCAAGAAGACATTATGTTTTGTACACTTTCATAGCATACTTTGTATAAGAATTGTTAACCAGGTCGCCCGTTAGAAAATGCAGCCACTACGACCTTTCTTATTTGCACCTCTTTCGGTTCTCTGACTCAAATGAAAACATATAATCTTTATTCTCAATGTCTTTTGCGTCTGACACAAGCGATCGTTAAGAATATTACTTTTTTTTTATTATTTAAGCCTAACGAACAAGTTTTCGTGAAATTACTTCTTTAATATTATTTATTTCCCCTCGTTGGAATAACCTTCTACAATATCCCAAGTTATTTATGTTCACGTCGTAGATAGTCACAACAAATTTGCAGTCTAATATGGCCCCGTAGCCAGATGCAGATGAAACTGTCTTCTTCGGTTAGTTATACCTTGTTAGCCCAATCAAAGTAAAGTAAATATTTGAAATACTGCAACATTTGTTAAAACGTCAAACAATACCAGAAGCGTTGTCTAGCCTGAACGCCTAAGATAAAATAATATAAAATTATAAAAAAGTCGAACACTTATACCGGTTTTGTTCCTCAGTAAAATAAACTTGGTCGTTCATTGTAGTGCCCTTATTGTTGTCTTGGAAACCGGAAAATCAGCTCGTTTAAAAGATTAAAAATACGTTGAACCGTTGCATAATGTATATTTGGAATTCTAAAGTTTCTGTGCACTGCTTGATAAATTAAAAACGTTTATTACCATTTAAAGAATAAATCAGTAGGTAATGTGACCTATTAGAAGGACTCCTGACTTCGACTGTATTTTAACCAAACGAAATAATTTAAAAGCTGATCTCGTGCTTTTGTCACAGTCTAACTCCAGGTGTAGAAGACTTGCGGTGGAACTCCTGACATTTAGACAAAACTCGGTTACTACAGTGAATAGTGAAATACAATAACGTTTTTCACTTATTAATATAGAGCACCTCATTACGAGAGGCCATGGCGTTTGAAGTTTGGATGTATGTAGTAATCTACTAGCACTTATGCTTTTCGATAAAAGATGTTAAAGTTTAACTCGTCATGCCTTTGTCAAACGGGTATCGGAAATCGAAGTAAGTTTCTCATTGATCCCTCGAAAGGGTTTACTGCCAGTTGTGTAAAGGTCTAAGTGGTGACCGTAATCTTTGTGGCGCTCTATTCGTACATGTGAACGTCCGACGTCTGCTGGTTGAACTCGCACATTTCTGCGAATTCCCTGATTGTAGTTTGTCGTACATGAACAGGATTTTGTTCCTCATTTAGTCATCAACAATGAAGTTCATCATAAGTTCTATCAAACGGGTTTAATCTGTTTGGTATCCGTATTTTATTACAGATAAATCAACCAATTTAATTCTGTCAATTGTAAGGAAAGTATAATTTTTGTCGAGCTGAGTTATATCATCTTGACAATAAGTGAATAATTGAGATCGGGAGAGAAATGGTAAAATTGTTCGCGAATGTCTGAACAAAACTCAAGTCTAATTTGCTAATGCCGGGATGACGTGTCAAAGGGCGGTCACCACAAGTATCCAATTTGTCAAATCCGTACGCACTAAATGAGCTGTCACCACCAGTAATCACTTCGTTGTCAGTTGTCGCCTCTTATTTATCACCACAAGGACCTATCGGTTTATTAAAATGGACTTGGCGTACCTACACGTAACAAATATTTCATTCATCTTTACTCAAAATACGTAAAGTATTAAAAATAATAAAGTAATTAAATGTATGTAAAAAAATAATTAAAATAAATGTTTAGAGGTCGTTTTGTTAATCAAATTTCGAAATTCGAAATATTTTTAGAAAGTTTCCCGAAAGTGGTAAAACAGTAGGTATTTAATTTTTATTATTGAATCTATTTTGTGTCATTACAGTTTATATAAGTTAACGCTGAATTATTTCACGTGGTACGTTACAGCTACATTTACATCTTATAAATATATTATTTATACGACACAATGTAATTTGTGGTACGAGTGTTATCACGAGTGCTATCATAAATTACAAGAAATAATATCACATCCAACCCTGACCTGTAAGCACTTGTGTTGGTCTGAATGTAATCTGAAAATAATGTAACATAAATTACGGATAAGCGATCCCTGACATAAGGCGCGAATAGTGTGTCGGCGGAAAAACATTAATTTATATTCACGCTCACGATGTCGGAGACAAAAGCTTAGCTGTCTTCCACAAACGGTCATGTTATGTGTATTCGAAACTTATTTCAGTAAAACATTGTTTTTAGAGTTCAGTACCCCTATAAAAAAACATCAAAACAGGACCCTTATATTTTATCACATGTATATTTGTCCGAGAGTGGCAGCCGGTTTCTACATAATATGAAACTCTACAAAATTTTAATTATTATATTATTATCATTAGTTAATTTAGAAAGTACCTTCCAACTTTCTGCATTATTGAACTCGCGATTTTGAAATGAAATTAGGTACATATTTAAAGAAAGGCTGGAATTGTGAGCGTACCTAGGAAGACGTTGTGACGTCGCAGCGACGACCGGAGACCGTCGACACGCGCCTTTGCATATTAAAGCAACCAATCAAGGCTCAGGGGCTACCAGCGCTCATTACTTCAGCTGCTAAATGCTAAAGCCCCGGAGAACCCAACGAGAAGCCAGATTAATTACAGCCCAGGGAGCTCTACGACCGCCCAGCCTACAACGAACAACTTAAAGAAACGGCAACTTATTCTACCTTTCCCTGAAAGATTGTTCCCGGCCAACAAATACAAAAGAACTTTAAGTACAATATCATCTTCTAAATCAACTGGGATATTTTGTTTTTTAACTCTTTCGCGACAAATCTAATTTCAGCCGTGGCTTGAATATTCATTAAAAATGGATCGTATTTTAAAAACTGTTTCAGATTGGCTGCGTGGGGTGCTTTTGAACACTTATTTTTTATGGAGCTTTTATTGAACTTGCTCTGTTTGTTGTTTCGCTGCGTCATCTAGTAATTTTCAAAAGTGATTAAATAAATACTATATCTCCATTACGACCTTCCAGCTCATCTACAGTCGGTAGTTGGTTGGTTCGCTGCGTCATCTAGTAATTTTCAAAAGTGATTAAATAAATACTGTATCTCCATTACGAACTTCCAGCTCATCTACAGTCTGTAGATTCAAGAGGCTACGACGTAGACATCGCATAGGTTCGGATATAAGCGCGCTTCACTACGCCGTAGTACACGAAATATACGTTTGGCAGCTATGATGACACGATGGATACACTACCAGACAAAGGCTTCATACTCAAAACACCCCCTTTTGCTTGGGTGGGTTAAAAAGGAAGATTTTTAATGTGTAACATAAACAATTTTTTTTTAACTTCACATACCTACTTAACAAAGTTTTAAAGTACCTGATGATTAAGTTATTTAATAATATGCAAAGGTTCTTAATATTTTATTGCTACGTAGAGGAATGTTATTTTTATAATCGAACATGGAATAATAATAATATAATTTTATGATGCCAAACCATTAATTAATCACTCGCTATCTGTAATCAGTCTATCGAATGAACCAAGCGCTGTGGCTTTATTGAGGGTATTGATATTATATCCAATGATGTCAAGCATGATTTCTACATATACATGTGCATATTCTATACATTTCATATATCTTTCAACATAATACGTGTTGAGGTTGGCTGGGACGAAGTTGACTATGTTATATGCGTAACAAGTAAATGAACATTTATGTACCACCCGTGATACATACAGCCTGAATGTTTAGTGTGTAGGGGTTTTTAATACGTCAGTCAGGCCTTGTTAAGTATCTTCGCATGACCTTTATGACCTTCGATATTCTGTTCGCACAATAACCTCTACACGAACAGGATTGTGGCAGCGTGGCAGTGTGTCTTATCTTTTCCCTATCTTCTATGTGACTAAATCCCTACCAGACAGTTGTAACTTATACAAAAAAGTGCTGTACAGGTAGTTGAAGTAGGTAGGTAAAATAATTTGGTTGATTGGTTCTAAATTGCAATTTGCTATGAAGTTTATTATCTATCTTGTACAGTTCAACTATTCACTTTTAAAATAGAAATGGCTCAGCATTTTGTTTATTTTTACAAAAAAGGGAAAACGCGGCACATTCCTGTTGTTCTTGGCGTCGCATGGTCTCTGTGAGCTTTATTGCGAACACCGCGTGATAAATATCTAGAAAGCTTCTATGTAGCATACATATTTTGTTTGTTGTTTGGTTTTTGCGTTTACTTTTTACATTAATCGCTATGAGCGCAATTACTGGCATTGTTGTGAGAAAACGATGTGACGGTGGGTCAATCTTTTAGATGCATTTTGAAATTTTTATGGAATGTTAAAGACATACTTTGTATGTGGTATGTTAAATAAACACTGCCCGCATGGGCATATAATAAAAGCAATATCTAATAGGAGTACAATCGTCCCTTGTAGCAGATATCCGCGTCATTTGACGTATTAAATGAAAGGGTTTGTTATGAGGGATAAAAAGCATCTTTTAAAATGCATAGTTTACAAATAAATGATCTAACTAAATAACTAAAGAGAAATGAGCGTCTTAACATGACCTCACTGGAAAGATATGTACGGCCAATGAAAAGACACGCTTGCCTTGAACAAGCCTATTCACTGTAGCCTTGAAGAAATCTAAGTTAGCATAGGTATTTGTCATTGACTGCGAATACGATTTATACTTACTGAATCATTACTAACTAATTCTAACTAAACTAACTTATACTTACATTTCCATTCATAGTCTTTTTCGTGTTGTCTATAGGTTGCCCGTTAACTGCTTCGTTATATAAAAAGGAACGTACTCTACTCGTACATAGGATTTACGTTCAGGTATCCTATTTGTTTTTACCCTTTAGGCGGAAACGCAAGTTTTTGTAGCAGATTTTGATTTCAGGAGGTCCTCTGTCAAACCTTACCTTCATCGGTCACGGTGTCATCACTATTGTAATAGTGGAGTTACAGAATATTAGAAACCATCTTACATCAGATTAATGAGGCTTTACCATCGATACGTATTGAAAAGCAATGTTTCCTAAATCGCCAGTTATACTTAAGAAAATATTAGATTTCAGCTGTGCAGCAGCCTTTGATCAGTTCATCTTCTGTACGTACGAGTACATTTAGCGTTATGCTACATATTGGACGCCAGTTAATCAACTACATTACCAAGGTAATTATTTCGCAAATATAATTGAACGGATTATTAATGTAATGTTCAATGTTACAATTCAAACATTATCCTATAAATTGAAAATCGAAATACATTTTGCAAAGTGTTACATTGTTATGGAACGTTCGCAACGAGCAAAGTGCAAATCATTATTTGCATTACGTATTTCGATCGGTAGGAAACATAAATATGGTTTTGCTTATTATTATGCAAAGTATCGGAATGTATTAAAAAGGTTGCCATTAATTAAGATGTCGGAAGCTTAGATATTCTGTAGGCACACGGATTTCTGTCCGGAGTATAAATGCGAGCAGCATTGTAGGTTTTTATCTTCACTAATCGGACACGGCGCGGTGAGAGTGCTACGGATAAAATCCATCGCGAAAACTCCGTGTCATGGCTCCCGGTGTCCTTGTACCCCTCGAAGCACGGGAATCCTAAACATTAATCATACCGCGCCTTTAAAGCGCTTTTTTAAAAGCGTGATTTATTTACAATGTTGTCCCGGCATTTCTACAAGTATCCCCGAACTCACAGCGATTTTATCCGAACTTTGACGTAGAATCTGCTTAAGTGGGGAGATGACGAGACGTCCCGTTGTGTAACGAGATTATTCTAATAAGTAGATTTTACAGTCGACGCTTACACTTCATCTTCACAATACGAAAAGGACAATAACTTGTTTTGAACGTAAAAGTCATCTGTATTTTCCAACAACTTTAGTGTAGAACCATCTATTATTCACAAAAGGTTTCAACTGCTCGCATACGCCCGCACTGTTACATTTCAACCGCATAATTTCTGTTAGTTTAATTAAACTATTAGGTTTTAGTTGAGTTCTCCTTTCGTACCAACTGGACGGCAAGGGACCAGTGAATTGTAATGGTTGAAATAAAATCAAAAGTTGTCGTAGAGTAACGTTACCAGCGCCGAACCTCTGAGTCGCTTTGTTAGCCAGCCTTTCATGCGGCACCTCACCGAACGACCCGGCCTTATTCGTATGTTGTTCACGAACTTACCGACTTTATTATTATTTTGTACAAGTACGCACAGATGTGGAAGAAACTGATTTAAGAGTCCAATTCAATAGTCCTCTGAAAGAACCCGAATACAATTTTATTTTGTACCGCCTACCCCGTGGACTTCCACTTAGGAGAGCGTAAACATAATTTTCGGTAGGTATTGTAAGGTTTACTGCTAGCATTTTACCCAAAAGGGTTTTATTTATAGCCAGTATGATACCTACTCTTTATTTAACAAGGAACATTTTTATATGCATTGTAGTAGTAAAATCATATGAACAAGAGCAATGTTTAGCGTTTACGTGATACGTGTACGGTTCAGTAGGTACCTATCGTACTTGAAAAGTAAACTAACCATACAACAACATGCCATTGAGATTGGTTTGTATAATAATATATCTTGATTTATTTGCATTGTTGGTTGCAAGATGGTTCAAGATAAAACTTAGCTTTCTTAAAGTTCTAAGAGGTTGCGTCATAATTTCTAAGTACGTTACGGTTACATTACATTTTTTTAGTATTTACTGTCCGATCTGTATTATGTTTGCACATATCCCCTTTATACTACATAATGATTAGATTCAACCAAACGATGAGGGATTTTATCTAAACTGAGCTGACTCAGCCACCCGAGTTCTTCACTTCCGGCCCCCACTCGTCCTGTTTCGTTCTGATCATATCAGATAGCGTAAAATATGTTCCACCATTTTCATACAAAGACTTACTACGCATTGTACACATCCTTTGTGTTTTTGTCACTGCTAGATTATTTATTTATTCTCTTTTCTTATCTGTTTTTTCTTCACTAACTATATACCTATTATCGATATGCAGTTGTATAATTAATGAAGGTCTAGGTTAATGGTTATCATCCGTAACCTATTACCGGCCTATTTCCTTGCATGATTTTTTTCTCGGAATGAATGAATGAATGATATACATATTCAGAAGTCAGTTATAATTTACTATGCTCGGACATATTTGATTTGATTAAACCATAACCATTCTCAAAAAAGAAGATACCTAGTACTGAAAATTCAGCTGTACACTGTTTTTATCAGCCGCCGATCACCGGAATACTAAGATCGTTCATTTCAGTGTCTTTATTAACTAAAGGACCTTTTCAAGTAATACCTATTGCGCTTATTAGTACTGAATTATATATTATGTTGTCACACATGGACCTAATAACGTCCATGTTGTCACATATACTTCTGCTAGACTTATAAATAACGTTGATGATAGATCTTTTAATCACAATTTATCGCTGACAAGCAGGTACGTCAGTAGTCGTCAATTGCGTGTATTGGATATGGCCATGGATATGGCGTCTCGCTATCATAAGCACTCTATTAGGCTGCTGAAATGATAATATAATTTGATGCTAAAAATACGATACCTAATGTAAAACGAGTCTAGAATGCAGATCATAAAATGTCTTAAACTAAGACGATTAGTAGAGCTGGCAGGCTACATTGCTTGGCTAGTATACTACTGACTTGTACGTTAGCTGTTGCGCCTGCGGTTTAAATAACAATTCTAGCTGCCTCCGTTTGTTCCACTCTGTTTGGAGCGCCTAAACCTTGCATTTTCTGGAAATGGAAGGATATATAAAAGGAATTGCTTCAAAACATTTTGAAATACAATTGCTTAACAAGGCAGTAGTTGTGAAGCCAGAAGTTTTGTTTCTGTTCAATTCCTTTTGAAATTCAATGTTTAAATATAAATGGAAATAATGCTTTAATATTGATTGTTTTTATTTATGGACATTTTTGAAATGAGGGCTTGAGGCAGCAAACGTCTGCCGCTAGTTGTAAATATGCGAATGGCGAGAGAAGATATATGTCAGCTTTGCTTGTAAATGAGTGTTTAGCATTTTTGTTGAGTGGCGCTCGCTCGGCGTTTGTCGATCGGCTTGCGCAAACAAAAGACACCATTTGCATTTTAACTAACTGATAACTGGGCCAGTACGGCTATCGTATTTCTAATTCCTCTAAACTCCTTTCGGGCCCATTAAGATAACGTGTCTTTTTCCCTTGTTTTGTTTAAAATAACTTTATACCTCCCGCTTGGGTGGGACGGTATATATTTTCGTTTAAATCTCACTAACCGATTCAGATGACAAACAAATTAAGTACCTACCTATTTACCTAATGTTGTGTAGGTATTTTTTTTATAAAATTGTACAAGCTTATTATTGGATTACACTGTACAATATGTAATGAACTTTAATGGCATGTTTCTCTTAAAACCTAAGTTCTCTTACTCCTAAAACTTTAAACTTAAAACTTAAATCTTAAAACCTTTCAGTTTTTGTTAGTGCTATTGTGGTCATTTATAAAAATAAAATAATGTTACCTACGGCAGATTTCACTCATACACTCCGAGCATACCCAGTGACCCGAAACAATTCTGGGAATGCGGTAGGTGGACACGTAGCGAAATAATTACGAATAACAGAAAATGATTCACTAAGAAATTACGTCATATAATAACACAGTTTTTTACAGTATTTCTATTGTATCAACACTTAACTTCAATTTCAAAATTTTGGAACTTAGCCCGTTTAGCCAGTTTTTTCTGTGTTGAACATTTATCCTTCTACAAACACAAATAACCTCGTAAACATTAAAAGCGTGGATTAAGGCTTCTCGAGCTGTCCAATTGAACATCAGAAGCTTTTGCTATATCTGGTATAAATCACGGCGAAGCATTTATTGCGAGGCTTAAATTAAAAAAGTTACAACAATTTCGAGTGAGTTATTGTGCACTGTTCCTTTCTGGTTTCAAGGGAATACGCTATATCGATTTAGCTAAACGAGTTTTTGCCATGTAATAATAAATGATAGACACATATTTTGCTAGGAGAGAAAAGTACCTATTATCTTATCTGGTTTTATATACCTTTTAATCTAGTTACCTACTACGTATATTTATTTGCAAAATTGGTTCTGTACTTTCCTTTGAATGGTTGTAATGTAATTCAATAGACGACGTGTTGTGAGTTCGAATTCAGGATTTTGGAGTATATACAATGTATAAATGTATAAAGGCAAACCACTCGTAGCGTAAACCCGGGGATTAGGTAGTGGTGTACCTACGGGTCGTAATTCCGGCACCGCGTACATACATAAAGTGCAAAATCATTATGTCATACCTACACAAGTAGTAATTTGGTTATCGTTTGACTTGAACCCGCTGCGGTATTCCCTTGTTCCTACTCATAGCATTCGTGTTGGGGTGAAACTTAAACGCTCGAAGCAAATACATATTGCATGTAGTAGGTACGTGTTTAGCTAAAATATATTGATAAAGACTCACCTGGATTTAGGTGAATTAGAATTAAGGTACATTAAAATAAATGGTAGTGTCGATGTATTAAGAAGGTAGGTACCTATTTTAAAAAGCAAGATCATCATAATATTTTAGTCGTGAAACTATAAAGTATCTACGCCTGGGTACATTATGTCTGCAAACTTTTATTTAAGTGTTTGTGGCGTAGTGCCACATTCCCGTAGGACGCTTGCGTTTGGTATAAACGTTGTCAAACCCATCTCCATTATAGGTACTATACTGGCTATTATCTTTGTATATTAAATTCTGTAGTGTTTGGCGATTTCATTGACGTTATTATGATGATGAAACATTTTCGAAATGCTCTACCCTGTAAAAATTTAAACAAGCGAGTACTTTTATATACAATTCTCGGTTAACAAATTATCAAGCTGTCTCTATTCTCTTGAAAACGCTAACGTCTCATTACCTAATTAAAGATTTCAATGAACGGCGTCGCTATGAAAGGTATGTCTTTGTCAGTTTCGGGTCTTTTATGTAAATTAAATTGACTTAAAATCGTTGGGTTCGCTGGATGGGAAGTGATGGCCGGTGATCGTGTGAGTAGCGCCAGCGGGAATGTGACCCATGGCTAACTCTCCGGACTTCGGTATCCTCGCTGCCAGCCTCCTGCGGCTTATCATCGGTGAGTTGTTATCCTCTTTATACTATTTATCTGGCAACCAGTGTGGTGGCCAGTCACATTTATAAAAGGGTCCTCGCCCTCGGTAGCTACACATTTGTGACAACTTCGTATGGAACCAATTTTAACTGGACTATTACTAACTGATATCGACTGGATTATTACACTAACAGTCTATCCTACACTCCTATTTGAGGTTGGTTACAGACGTCTATAGGCAGTGGTCACTTGAAACAATCGTATGCCCCCTTTACTCTTAAAAAGGCGATCATCTCAGTCGTCAGGAGTACCTAACTCCGCATTTACGTTAACAGTTCGTATTCCTATATAGCTATTGCTAACCAATACTAACCTGTATAGATTCCTATTAGGTAACTCTTAATATATTGTGGATTCCTGACACCAACAGTCCTAAAGGTAAGTAGGTGTCGATTAGTGCCAACAGCCACTTCTGAGCGCTACATGCGCGTTTTCTACTTTCATTCCATAATTGAAATGTATTGTACTTTTGATGTGAATCCACACACATTTTACTGTAACACTATTAACCAGCCTAGGTCCCGCAAATATCCACACGCGCTTTCCCACTAATCGTTAATCAAAGTGTGTATTGGCCATTATTGTTTTCGTGCTGCGGCACATTGAGCAGTTGGTCCAGTTTGCTCCCATTAGACAGCATGCGCACGCACGTAAAGCAGTTCCGGTCGTTATCGTTAGATAGCAGTCGTTAAACATTGTCGGCTCGACGCTGAATCGTTCATAGTTACGCGGCTTGAGTCAACCATAACATCGATAAAATTCAGCAATCATGAGTTCGTACGGGAGGGTGGCCACTAGTGGCAGAATCTCATGAGTGCATCCGTGCTTCAGAGGGCACATAAAGCGGGTGGTACCGGTTGTTGTAGTTAAACGTTGTTAGACGTTGTCTAGCTAGAGGCCTACCTACTTAAAATCTTCAGACACTACGCACATGTTACCTACCCGACTTTAAATTTGTTTAAGCTAGAGTGATAATTTTCGAGATTTAGATTAGATCCGTAGGATCACTTACGGATTGGTCCTAATCTAAATCTCGAAAATTACCAACCACCAAGATCGTAATCCACCAAGATTTTAAACAGGTAAGTTAGGGCACTGTACGATTGCTAACATACTTACACACAAAGCTTCGATCCTAGTTATGTGTGCATTAATAACATTCTGTGATTGACATCGTGAAGTACCAACTACCAAGTTAGTTATATACGTTTATTACCTACCGTGGTTATAATATTGGTTATATTTAGGTGAATTACTAGTGATGAGTTCATAGGAAGCTATAGCAATATGGACAGCCTCAGACGCATTTGTTGCAAAAAAAAACATTTGATAACCTCTTAAAATAAAATGAAAAGTTTGAATAAATATTAAATGAATGTTTTATGTGCATATTCATTGAAATGACACATCGTAAAAATTTGTCGATGACTCTTGAAAAGTTTCACGCGAAATTGCGATTTTAATTTCATCCGCTCGTGCCTGAAAATAGTTTTTAATATTATATTCTTGCAAAAATGTGGATATGTGTAGATACAATGTAGATGTGGAATACATTGATGTATTTGTTATTAAGGTGTGCATATAAAGAACACAAATTATATTACATCATATTTTTTATTATAGTGTACGAGTAATTTGCATTTTTGAGAAATTATATTGTGGTAAATCACATCATGATAAACAACAATGATATACACCTGCTATGGTATTTATTGGCTCTTAACATAATTAACAGCTCTCAGATAAGCCACACAAACAAAACCTGAATAAAGTTTAACTCTTCACACCACTCTTCGTTATTGGCGACATTTATTATGCCGCGCAAGTTAATATTTGAGCGATATGCGTTGCATAATACATAACCGACATAATTTATTATGCCGTTCATCATGATTATTGTTGTCACCGTTGTAAAAAAATTTATGAAATGAATATTATTTCAGGTGATTTAATTACTGACATCAAAACACGTTATGTTTGTGAACGCGCAACTTTTTCGGGTCATATAAATAAAATGTGTAAATATGAGACAGTACTTATAATGTTTTATATTTTTCGAAATCACTACGTTTATTCTTATAAATCCAAGCTAAACTTGTTTTACTTTTCGTTTTTGATAGAAGAGATATCTTATAGAAATGAGCAGTATCCTTATACTAAGTTACTAAAAAAACTTTTAATTTACTTACATCAAGTACAAAATCATTGAATATATAAACGAAATACTACCTAATTAAAGTGGTGGTAAAAATACAATCAACTGCAATATTTTTGTCGTGTTTCGTAGTAATTATTGGTTGTTACAGTGTTGATGAAGGTGAACCAAATTTTTGCGTTTCAGTCGGAATAGTCTTTTGTATCATCAACCCATAACAAGCTCGCTACTGAGCTGGTTTCCTCTCGTACTGAAAAGGATAAAGGCCAGAATCCATATTGGCCAAATACAGGTCCTCAGACTTCACATACCTTTACATTTAGAACATTATGTAGACGAACATGTTTTCTGTATACGTCTCAAAATATCCATTTCGTAAACATTAGCTTCAACGATTTATGTTCTTGTTGGGTCATGATATAATGTTACTTAAAACGTTGGTTTCTTACTTGAAAGACTGCGGTCGACGCAGCTTAGCTGGCGGCGGGGGTAAGACCGCGTGACCCTAAACTAGACGTCGGCTATAAATGTTATATGTTACAAGTAATAAACACTACTTTCTCTGAAATGGGGCCATAAAAAGGAAGAGAATAATTTCGTCGGCAAACTTTGCTATTGTTTTTTATAGATTAATGGCGTAGGCCTAGGTCAACATGTTTCCAAATTTATATACAAGTGTACAATAAGTACAGTTTATAATTATCTTTCGCTCGTGAAATAAGGTCACTATTAAGTAAGAAGGAATACAGTTTTTTTTTAAACTAACCTATTAATGTGCGTCGTTGCACCACCACTTTCAAATGTGGAAAATGTAAGAAAATACTAAAATGATCTATATACCGGTGTCAAGTTAAGTAGCAATATAACACGACCCAGTACCTACTTGAGAGACCGGATTCAGTGCAGCTTAGCTCGCCGCGAGCTTAATACTTTAAAACCGCTGTTTCGCAAACTAAAACAAAATTCCAAGCAATATCACTAGCTTACTAACAGATGACGCTTCCATTAAAACTTACAGTTCAAAATATCGTTAACAATCACACTTTTGCAAGGAAACAAGACGAATTGTTGGTGGAAACATTATCTTGAAAGATTTATCCACTCACGAGGCATTAAAGGAACTTACATCATAGCCATAAACTGAAACCGCGATAGCTTTAATAGGTATGTGGCGAAGGAAATATTTTAAACTGCGTATCTCAGACGATAATGTCGTACAATATTGGATGTTTACTGTCTATTAGCAATTTCGTAACACAAACATATCAAGTGACGTTACGTTACGTAGAACAGTTTGCAAACATTACGTTCACTTTTTCTGCTGACATTGTTGAAAAACTTATGAGGCAGAATGACAATTGCGTAGAGAGAGTCTTAAGCAAGATCAACGTTTTATTTTAACATTCTCGCCGGGAATCGGTGCGTTGTGGAGAACTCTCTATTATGCCTTTCTTTCATATGTAGGACAGTGTTTTTGTGTTCCATTTACATGAAACGTCATCTTTAGGGCATCGAAGTTTCACTACGCATCCTTATTTTCTTGTACTTATTGTTCAAAATTCTAAGACATTCATAAGTGTGTTACGTAGTGGTAAAGAAAGTAGTAAAGATATTAAAATTAAAATCATTCCCAAATATTACAACATTTTTTTAAAATGTATGAGGCAATTCAACAGCACTACATGATAATAATGTAACATCATACATTATTGCTGGACCTGTACTTGAAATAGCCCATCAGTTTTCCTCGATTTTTCGAATTTAACTTCTACGTCTGTTTCCATCAGCTTACTGGTTGAATTTGGGAAAACGGAAAAGAAATAAAAATATGTGTTGAATATACTTAGCTCGTCTTTTTACCATTGGCTTTCAATGGTGTGTTCTATGTTAGTGGGAAAATCCCACTACCCACATCCCACTGGGATTTGATTTTGTAATATTGTGATATTCTCGATAGTGAGGTAACTGGTTTAATTGGCTACTACGAGTATTACAACGAAATAATTATTACAATTCCTATTGCTTTCTTTACTAATAAAAATCTTAGTATTATTTTCAGTAACAATGTAAGTGTTGCAACAATCCTGGGCCACCGCTGTCACTACTTCGGCTTTTCCTTTTACAAGTTTTAATCTTCCTAATGCGTCGTCTGTTGCACACACTTTACACATGGTCGCACCCGCTTATGTGCCGCACTATATTTATGTTTAATTCCCCAGTGAGAACATTACGCTTTTTCCGTTGCTTTCTGAGCTGTTAGCACAAGCTGCGCTGCCTTCCACATTATTTTTTGAAACGACTTTAAATTTGATTTTCATTTTAAATATTTTATAATGCTGCCACAAAGCCATTAGGGAAGCGACGGTTCCGCGGAAGTATGCTAATGTTATAGAGTTATTATTTATTAGGCATGAAACAGGTAGCAATTAGTTAATATAACCAGTAAATAATATATAAAAAATTTAAAAATGTGTACTGTCGACGGTTAAAAGACTGTTAGTTATTAGTCCAGTTGGTATTGGTCTAATTTTAAATGGTTTCCTAAAATTGTATGCATATTACAAATGTGAAAGTTTGTGAGGATGGATGGATGGATGATATGCATGCATGCATGTACCGGTACAGGTATGTTTGTTACTCAATCACGCGTAAAATATTGAGGGGATTTGGATGTAATTTCGTACGAAAATAGCTTAAAGCGTGGAAATGGTTATACGCTACTTTTTATTAAAAAATCAGCCCCTAAGGGGGTAGAATGGAAGTTAAAAGTTTGTATTAGGTATAAAACAAATTCCACCCGGGCGAAACTTCGCATAAATTCTAGTAATACATAACTTATGAACTGCTCCTCGTAGATGATGAAGTGTATAGAATCCGCTATGCCTACACTCGTCAGTACGATAAATAAGGAGTCAGCGTTACTGGAACTAACGCTAATGGCAATGTTTTCGTCGTTATTGTTAGCAATAGATTCACAACAATAGTCACCTATGTTTAATCGCTTGAATCGTGGTAGCCATTCGGAGATAATTTGCGGCGACAGCGATCAACCTATACAATGTATGAATGCCTTTATTATTTTGGGTAAAATCATAAATCCAACAACAGAGACTTTATTGGATTTATGAATTTCCTTTAAATATTTATTTCCAATATTGGTATCAAATTAACAATTATTCAAGCAATAAGAAACCAGAACATCGTGAAGAAACCTGCGAGCGCGGTGAATATGACCTTACACTTCTGAGGTGCTGGGTGTTTGGGTGAAGGCACGCCACTTGCATTTCAAGACCATTCAATTATGTATGAATCATAAGCATGTTTTTTAGTCCGTATAGTCTGGATTTAGTTCAAGTCAGTGCTTGCTAATTGTGACAGTTTTACTGCACCTAGGTGATGCCTTTATACCCTTACTACAGCGGAAATTAACGGAAGTACAGGGAATTTAGGCTACGCGAATTCTATGAATTCCACGTCAAGCGTATGACCAACTTCCGTGTTCCTTGCCGTAGAAACGTACAGCCTTGCCAGGCACAGTAACATGCATGTAGGTATACTGATTTAGCGGTTAGGAGCATTTTGAAGTAAGATTAAGGTTAATGTTTCCTTTGTTACATGAATTCAAGCATTACACAATTACCCACTGGCATGATTAAATGTAGAAGTGTTGTTTATTTGCTGTCTTATGTATCCGCCTTGAACTCTTAACTTCAGCAGTTCAGTTATTTATTGAAAAATAATCCGTGCAAGTTCGTCTAACCAAACGGGTCTTACCTAACTTGACTCCTTCGGGACATCGTTCCACAAATAAGAAGTCACTACGCTTTAAACTTTGGAACCTTGTTATAATTCGACGACCTTTCTTTTCTATCATTGGTTCGGTTCTTCGAATAATATGGCAGGTGTTCGTTAGGTCTGGTATTTCTAATATTTATATCGATGCATATTTTGTTCGTGCAAGTTTTATAGCTAATTAATCATATAGGTTTATACCTTGTTTATAGATAGATAGATAATACACTTTATTGTACACCATCAAAACACAAAACATACATGATGTGAAACAAAGAAATTAAT
>DWMR01000040.1:0-18905 GCA_018245355.1 Dalla costala
ACTTTGATGCGTCATCGAGTATTACGTAATCTATCTTCTTCAAATATTACCCCAGGACCCAGGAACGTAAGCAACATTGTTGTCGGGAACGGTAGGTACCTATATGTTTTGCTCGAACGTTGACTGAGCAGGAACCGTTATCGTGGAACCTGTTTTCGTATCGATTAATTTCGAAATACCCCCAGATCATTTGCAAGACATGAAAATGCAGAATTTATGAATTCATTGCATTACATGCCAAAACGCTAAGGACATGACCTTATTACAGACATAAAGATTTATACACAGGACATTGATGATTCAATCAAGGTGTCTATACGAAATCCTTGTTTCAGTCAAATTTATTATATTTTAGTTTGTAGGTTTCTGAAGCTTACTGTGTAGGTACCTGTGTACTGTGTAACGATGAATGTTAGCTCGATTTAAATAAATGCATTATGTTAAAAACATCGTATATGCTACCACCGATGCATTTTAATAATCATGCAGCATTTTAGGTATGAGGACATAAATTATCTTATCCGTTAAGCAGTGTAAATAAAATATGGGGTACTAATCTCACTAGATTAATTCCTACAACTCACTAGACGTATTTACCGCTTACTAGACACGTAGGTACCAAACTACTTGTGGAAAATATTAAGGATAGGTTGTTAATATAAGATAAGGAATAAGTGTATTTATTGAGCTCAAACTTTCCGCAGTATTTCATCATCATATCGTAGTCATTCTTGACTTAATATTTGTAACTTATTATTTTGTTATCATCATTCAAGTAGCGTCTGTCTCCCCACTGGGAATGTGCCTCTGTATCGGGATTTACCACCTGGATTACCGCCGAGCAATACAGACTATTCTCCTTAGCAAACTTTCGCCGATGCTGTTGGAGATGCAGTAAGTTGCCGAGAATAACATGTGACGATGTGAGCCAACAGTGGGGCCATTTTTTGTACCACCCGTAAGCAACCTCGAATTGGACTGTAAGAAAAGTCCAGCTAGTATTTGAGCTACTAAGTTATCGAGAAATATTAGTTAGTACCTATTCATCCAACGAATATTGGTAGATACAATTCGACTTTCATCATAGTTCGCAGTGTAAGTGTAAGGAATTATATGTATAAAATGAATTGTACAAAAACTACATGCCATGCTACATGAAAAATCAAAAGGTGCTTCACCCAAGAAATAGATTTGGTGGTGATAAGTGGTAACGTCCTGTCGCAAACCGTATAAAGATTCTAAATATTTAATTAACATACAACCTGGGCCTTAAGTTACAACATTAAAACAATATTTGCACTTTGCATGCGTATGTTTTATGCAGGTAAACTATGAAGCACTATCTTTATTTGGCCATCATGTGCAATTCTTTGTAATTATAGCAATGACTCATGTTTACGCGTAAGCCTGAGTTCCCATTAATTAAGAACGTAGTAGGTGTTCAATTAGGTGCTATAATATGCAACAACGTTTATACAAGAAATTAATGTATCGTTATTTTATGATAAGAGAAAGGTTACCTAATTAATTAAAATACGTACGTATACGTAGTTGAGTAAGCCAAGCCACAGTGCTAAACTTTCGTGTAGTCGTCAAACTGTCTATTTATCTAGGCTTAGCTCTGAAACATTTATGTAAATAGGTCCTCGTAGGTGGATTCTCTTTATTTCTTTGCTATAAAAACAGTTTTTAGGTTAAATATTACAATTGTAATTTGGATTAGGGGTATTAATTGTGGGTTGGTTGGTTCTTTACGAGAATAGTAAGTTTAGTCAGAGTGACAGGCAAGGTGCATAATTATTATTAAATGATAATATTAAAGTTAGTTATGTTTACTACATACTAAGGAGAAAGTTGTGATAAATGTGTTATTAACACAAATAATCTTAACCAGCACGAGACATTAATATGAGAGCTGTCATCAACACGATAATTTCACGAAATTGTTGGGAAACAATACATGCACACTTGCTAGTAGGTATTTTTTGTCCATAGATAGTTAAATGATGTCATGACTATGTGTACAGGTGTGATAGAGGTAACGTAAATAGTTAAATACAACAGTGGACAACCGTGTAAATGATGGATTTAGCTTCCCTATTCACTATTGTACACTATGCCATAGCCAAGGCCGGAGAACATCCCTCTAAGGTTTTCTCAGTGGACTATGACATGGGTTCTTCAAAACAGGCGCAAAATGAGCTCTCCTTCAGGGCCAGCCTCTCTCCTCGATCTCTTGGCGACCTCTCTGGTGTTACTTGTATTCATAGGCGATGGCAGTAACCACTTACCATCACCTGGCCCGTTTGCCATGAACTATAAAAAAAACAGGTTTAAGTTAAACTGACCTTATTCATTAATGTTATTAGAGTGGAGAGGGCGCCTCTGACTTCGTTGGTGGCGATTTCTCCGGTGTACATGGGAGCAACGGTGTACACTATGCCATAGCCAAGGCCGGAGAACATCCTCGCGACGCAAAGCACCGCTACGGACTTGGCCACGATGACCAGCACCCAGCCGATGATGAAAGGGATCGCTCCAAGGAGTAACGTGGTCTTTCTCCCGAATCTGTCGGCGAAGTACGCCGAGGGGATTGGAGTGAGCGCCGAGCACAGGATCATGATGGAGACTATCCATGACCCCTCATCCGATGTTATGGGGATTGAGCTCTCAGGTGACTTTAAGTACGGCAAAGTCGGCGAAGGCCAACCGTAGCAGGTTCCCGCGGTTGCAGTGATGAGGGTCGCTGGAACGCAAAAACGATCATGTTAATTTACGTTTTAACCATTTTCTTACAAAGGCCTTATTTACGGAGACACGAATGTTAGCGCGAAGCATGGGGAATTTTGAGGGAGGTATGGTCGTTAATACAGAGAAGGCGTGTCACGCGCAAATACGAAGCTCGCGGCGGGTAGGCGGCGCGGCGTTTCTTGCGCACTCCGCGGCAGAATCTCGACCACGCTGCTCCACTGAGCATTGGTGGAGGGGAAGGATATCTATCAATACCAGCCCAGACCTTTAAATGCCCCAGGAAGCTCGGAAATGCACGAAATTTTGCCACTAAGTAGCATCCCCCGAGTTGCGTAACTTTATCGATCAGTTACGATTTACATAATAGAGCGAGGAGCTACCAGTATGAATTCTTCGATTTGTTACCCTACATGCTAATTTATGCGGTTTAGATTTGCATGTCTTTGTAGGTTATCCTAAGTATCAGACACATATAAAAGATCTGCGAAGGGAAAGACATCGCCCTTTACATTTTCCTTGAAGCCCTTTGACGTGTCTATCTATGTAGTCCGAGTCAGAGTACACACGTGAAAATGTTTTCATAGATAACAGTACAGTTAATTTCCAGGCAGATAAAGTATAATGTAGAGGCATGTGGATGCGACTTCACAAGGTTACTGTAGACATGAAAATTTGGGTTGCTCTTTGTAAACATAAATGATACGAGTAGAGTGATGTTTATTACATATTCATGTCCATTAAAGCTACACCTGTCGTAGAAATGATATGGAATAATTATAAAATGAGTAAGGGAGGGGCGGGTGCGACCCGTGCGACGCACACACCCGGTTATCTTCTGCCCCTTATCGCTACACTTATGGAAACTTCTGACACATTGGCTTCGGACGTTTCCCGATTTTATTTATCTTTCGACGCGACTGATATGTGGAAACAATTATCAGTGTGTGTTATAGTTTGTTAATTCGTCTCGTTGTCTTTATTAGTCTCTCTTTATTAGTGATATTAGTTAAGTTTACAGCTAATGAGCTGTTATTGTGTTTGAACTTCCCTTATCGACTTATTCATGTTATGAGCAATAATTGAGTTATAATGATTCCTCTAACTTTTATAAAACAGATAAAAACCCGTTGTTGTGAAAACCGTTTGTTAGCGGATCGAGTTATTTACTAATATATTTTTTAGTAATTTGAAAGCATTTGATGATCCGACATGACTAATCCGGTGTTCTAATAAAATATATATTTGGATTTCCAAGCTCGTCACATTGACATACTTGGATGAGTGATCGATCTGTGTTGTGTGTAGCGGAACTAATTTAAAATCAACAGAACAATAATGCGATTCACGGACGAGCGCGTCACGAATGCTGGCCATGCATGAGACCGAACATCAACTTGTCATCAAGTTCAGCGAATTTGACATCGGCTATTTGATTTATTCACATCACTATAATATACATCTGCCGCCAACGACGATATCGTCGTTGTCTGCCGCACACAGTTTTTCTCAAGTCCCAGGTATCTTTCACTAACCATGAGAAAATGGCTCATCGATGTGTGACATTATGTGTGCAGTTGACGCAATTTAGAAGCACGGCATAATGATATGCATGGTTTATAATTCTAATTCTAATAATATTGTTACGAGAGGGTTGATTGACGCAAACTCTGTAATCAGTTGAGAGAGCATCGTCCGACAAAATCTAAGCCAAACTATGCCATACTTTGTAGTCTATGAAGAAATAGGTATCTGATTTTGCACCGTATTGCAATCTGGTGTAATTACGAATTTGTCCTAAATTTGTTGTGTACATTTGTTCTATACTTAATTACTGTTATATAGATTCAGGATATTTCACAACTCTCATTGTTAACATTACCACCCTAAAATTAGTTTCGTTCAGCAACATACCTACAGTCTAGACATAGACGTGCCATATTTTCGTAGGTAGGTAGGTACCTACTTGAACTAAACTGCGGGAAAAATCCTCTTAGGTAGGTATACTATACCTAATGTTGTTTCAGTCCCATATAAACACGTTGACGCGCGGTACTCCAGACACATTTTAATAACGTTTATAGGCGTAGGTAGGTATACCACGCGTCAATGGGTTAATCATTTGTTTTGCACGATAAACACAACGAGCAAACTAGTTCATTATACCTATTACATATACTACTAATAGAAATACTTATTACACTTACTTTACTTATTACATATACAATTTTATTAATTTTGAGAGTCAATATAGTAAAAGATTATATAGGTATTCTATGTTAGATAAAATATCAGGAAACTGTTAAAAACTGTATTGAGACTAAATAATTTTCAGCCTCGAGAGGTTTAAGTATACACTACACTGTAATTATCTAATTATACACTGTTTTGCCAACGTAAAAACAAATTTCCCATACAATTTTTTTTCCCATAAGTAGGTACACGTAAAGAAAAAGATTTAAAAAAACAGTAGCCTATTTCTTTGTCCAAGGTTCAAGCTATCGTCACACAAAATGAAATATGAATCCGTTAAGTACATAAATTATGCGCCATTGAGTAGGCTCTACTCTAGTAGTAGGCTCTACATTTCTTAATCCAGCTCTGCATTCAGCCTTACAAACTTCCGCATTGCTTAGGATTAAGTGCATCCTTAAATGTGAATTAAAAATATCGAACAAGAACTCTCGCCCGTCATCTTTCAGAAAAATAGTGAAATCAACTCAGATCGTTGATCTTAGTTCTGGTGCCAAAGAACACTGATGACGTCAGCATTTGCGTATACCAATTTGAATGTCACGCGATCAGGAATACCATGAAATATCCACAATAAGCGTAATTGGTGATACGGTAGAATTTGAATGTGACCGAGAAGGTAGACATAACAAAACTGCGGCACGTAATCTAACATCGTAGTCGGACTCGGTAGCTGGTTGTTGGCACAACATCCTGGCTTTGTGTGTATCTTTGTAGATGGACAACTTGGCCGATTCCTCACATGCTGTTCTTATATCATTCGTAGTCCTCAATCGATTTTGCTGGTAGGTTTATTAGTACTATGTATTCCAATTAAAACTTAATTTTAAGCATGCACGCATTGAAGTAAATATTATATTTATTTCAATGCATGTACGTGATTTTTATAGGCTGTGCTATGATTTAATGATCACAATACATGTTTAAAAGTAATGTAGGCGTAGGTTTATTCTAAGTTTTAAGATATTAACATCACTTAGTAAATAATGCATTTACCCTTAGCGACATTGGCGCTACTAAGAAGCTGATGGTTGCCAAATATCACTGTCATAGGTATAGTAAAGAATACCTACTTAATATTTATGTAGTGAGCGCTAAAATACTCAAAGATTAATACAAGACGTATAGCTACAACGCGTAGATCCCTGGTGTTTTTAGTCGTCGCATTTTAAGACAATCTTGATAACACCTTATTGTATTGTTGGCGCGATGATTCCGGAAGTTGCTCGGATATCATGCAGACATAGCGTGTTTAAAATTATACTACGAGAATATAAGGCTCTATTATTTCAGATGTGTTAGCAATTTTCAAAGAATAACAAAAGCACGCGCGTGGACGTGATACGTGAGAACATTATATTTATTATTAAAAATGCAAATTCATCGTTTTTAACTTTGCTACGAAGTACCTATATTAATGTAGGTATGTATTTCTAGAATGTAGAAAGAATATGTGAATAGATTTGCAAGAGGTACTACACACTACTACTACAATACTACTACAATACTTTACTAATGTAAAGTCTCTAACGCAATCAAAAGAATATAAAAATAATTAGGTAGCTGTTTTCTAGCTGTTTTTTTTTTAAAGTTTCTTATGTGCCGCATTATATTAACATATACCTACCTAACATAACTTAATTTTAGTGTTAAACATACTTTGTCTGCCTTTCTATCTCCATTGTTCAAGAGCTAAATAGTTTTTGCGAGGTGATTTTAACTAGGAATTGCTTTATATAACATTAAACGTGATTTTATTATTACGGGTGCACCGGGGTGCATTGTTGACGCTGCAAAATTGAACGCTGATAAATGAATCGCCCATCGCCCAAAAGCAATGGGTCCTGTTATTGGATAAGAATGCGTTTTTTGTAGTAGGTGGTTTTTGTTCAGCCCGTCGAGGGTGATGTAACTAACTTACCGGATTAGTTTATCTTATCAACAAATAAAAATGGTGTCTGTCTGTGATAGGTACGTACTAAAATTAAGGTTATATATATATAAGTATACAGGATATTACTCTTTATTCTTTATTTACATGCACAAATAAATAACTAATAAATTTACCCGCTGCCAAGTTCGGCGATCGGTGTCCAAAAGACATCGACGGGCATATCCCATGCCACTATTGAGCAAGGTGAGCGCTCGCATCAAGGGAGACTCCTTTACTCCTCCTTGTTTTATTTTAATATCTAAAACGGTTTTTTTAACGTCTGTACCCCAAGGCTCACGCGGGTAAGGTCGCGGGCACTCCCTAGTTCTAAATGAATTTGTCTATTCCGCTAATAACATAGGTAGTTCTAATATTAATAAAAGGAAAATGAGACCGTTACATTCATTATTGTACTTACGTATATATTGTAAGCTCAATAATATTATTGTGCATATGTGTTGGTCTCGTATGAAACGTTTTTACGTGACCTGTGTGCGAGGTCGGCGCAAGGGGGTGCGGCGCGGCGGGGGCGCGGCGGCGCTCGCGTCGCGCGGTGACGCAAACCGCCGGGTAAAGTTGTGATCACATGGCGCAAACGTTTTATCTTTATTTACCCGAAGTAGCGATTGATCATTTTATTATTTACTGGGTGCATTACGTTGAGCGCAGCCTTTTGTGGGGCACTGCTGGACATAACTAAAGCCTCTCCTTTTAGTTTATGTAGGTATTATAATCTCAGCCTCTTCTATTTTAGCACCACTTTTTCCTAGTCCACCATTAGTTACGGTAACACCTACCAAACGTGGCCCTTACAATGTCGAGCTGGGCGAGTATGAAATAAGTATACTTATAGGTATGGGGTTTACTCTGAGGTACTTCTGACAATTCGATATAAATATCAATATACATATCTGATAATTCATTATACTTAAATAATATTATCTATATACCTACAATATAGATTGACACTATAAATCAAATAATTGGAGCCGTAAATTTGATAATTTATCTATAATAATCCTTTTCGTGCATAGCTATTATTGGTCTAATAATTAAGTTACATTGTAGTGTAATTATGATTTATAAGTAGGTACTGGCTGTTGTTATCCCAAACAAATAAAAAAAAAGAAACGATTTTTATTTTAAGAGTGATTTATGAGTGACCTACGTGATCACATTAGGCGTATGTACCTATTTGATAGGCAGACGCTGCTACCTAACTCGTGAAAATTACCTTTTGCAATTTTCCCGCACAGAAATAGGGCCTATTCTTCGTTGTTCGGTCTGACGCAAGGAAACCAGAGCACTACACGGGCTATTGATAATCGTCAATAGTTTTACTGATAGTACCGGAGAGTGTTGGTTAGTTGCAGAATACTACACAGCTTCTCTTTAGCAACTATACTATACTTCAGGTTTACTTAATAGCTTAAACTTTAAACTTAAATAACTATACTTGAGGTAATCGCTATCGGAAACTGAAAACTGAACGCTTTGCGTTATGCTAGGTTCATTACTGTTTTTGTATAAATAAATGAGGTTGTGCTGGTTTACAATACAAATGGCTATTCTTGTTAAAACCACTACAAAGTTAATTCAAGGTTCAAACCTTTCACTAGAATAAGAGATTAAATTTGTTTTTTATACTAAATGTAGAGTTACATCTATTAATAAATAATTCAGTGATCTGGATTTAGTGAATAAAATTATCTGTTTAAAATATTCCAGGCACGTTTGTGTGATAATTCAATTCAGAATTAGATTAAATGTTTTTTTGCTTTACAAAACCCGCACAATAGCATGGCGATATGGACTGCAATTATTGCGGTTTAAGTACCAACCAAGAACCAAGGACATCGTAGAGCAAAAGTTTTTGCCCATTTACATTATTTTGTGTATCACTGTTGAATCATGTTGAATGGTGCTATTGTTAACAGAATGTGTATACCCTACACATAGTAGGTAGTTTATATTATTCATTGGTGTAGGCTTCGTAATTTTACATAAAAAATAGGTTCCAGCTCCATAATTTTCCTAACTTATTATTAAATACGGTAGTTTTGATTTAATTGTTTTAGTTACTTCATGAAACAAGTCTATGTTTAGACTTGTAAACTAAAATGTAGTACCTACCAATAAACGTACATAATTTGGTTGATTACTTTGAATTGGTTCTTTAACTATCAATTGATCTTAAGTGTTTGCGACTTGCTGACATTGACATTACTATACCTATTAGCGAATATTCGTTGTTATGGACAAAAAACTAGATGAAATGGAGAACAGAAACTAGAAAATAAATAAGTATTTTTGATGATTGATGGGCTACCGCAGGCTTCCTCGATGGTAAGTGGTCGCCTTTAGATGCGAGCAACACCAGAGTGGACGTCCATGCGACACAAGCGTTTAAGGAGAGCTCTTTTTGCGCATTTGAACGCAATCTAGTTGTTATGGATAAAACTTCATTCAGAAATGACGAGTTTGAGCTTTACTTACACATAGAGTTCAGTGTTTATAGCCAATTTATCCATGCATATAGATATTATTTATGACTTCATCTGCATATTCCTCTTATGTTGCTTATTAAAGAATATCAATCTTGGTAGCACTACCAATACATATTAGCATGCAACTAGTAAATTACAATTACTGATGTACTCTTTAAAGGATAAATTTATTAATATCTCAAATAAGTGGTATTAAAATTTTATACGACAAAATCAATTATAGTGTATTTAAATTTCATTGTGTACACAAAAAAAGAACAAAAGTTAGAAGCATTCGTAATAATAATGTACCCTTAATTGGTTTCTTTTAACAGAATTACTTTTAAACCGCAAATTGGAAATAAAATGTCAATTACTTTAGAAATTAGTTTCTCGCCACTCTGATGATTATGAAAGTACGGGTTACGGTATGTCGAGGCGTTGGGTTAGGTTAGTCTATAAATAGCTCCATACACGTGCCTGGAGCACGTGTTGTGTTGTGCCAAAGCTTGCTATGAACGATTGCGATCGCACTGACAACACTTCAAACTCAAACACGAGTCCACCCCCACTTCGTTTGTTTCTACGTATTTCTTCGATTTTTTATGTTAAACGAGAATAGTGTTGTGACTTTTAGATATCCCAACGATACAATAACACAATATTTAAGAATTCTTAACTGACAGTATGAATTGAATTAATGATCATTTAGAATTTATTCTTTAATGATTCAATTACACTACAATCAAAAATTCAAAATATTGGTGGAGTATTATGGAGTAGGTACATAATTTAAAAGTAAACTTTTTCTGTATTACTTTAAGCAATGTAAATCATCAGTATCATCACACTTAGTTTTCTTTTTAAACTTTCTTATACGACCGATTTCGACGTTCAGTGAGTCGATCGAAATTGTGCCTTTTTTTAGAAACGTCATGACATGATATGATTAGATCTAGTTGATTAATCGAGTAATTTTGAAGTTATCAAAAAAACGTCTTCAGTTCAGCACACTATCCTGCTGTTATTTTAACAATAGAGATGATTTAATATCATCCAGCTGCAATTCATACATTGAACACAATTGAATGATTTAGCCTTGAATGGCGATTGTACCCATCTAATTTGGGACATGGAAGACATAAATACAAAGGCAGGGAAGACACAAAATCATTGCGAGGGGTTGCTCGCATTGTGATGTGTAAATGCGGTCGAAAATGGCGCAATGACATGCACACACCGCACACACGCATTTAGGGTGAGACCACAGGGACACGATTGCGGACCATTACGATTATTTGGCAGTTCGGCGGTTCCCAGTACACTCGTACAATAGCTCGTGGTGAATTATTGTAATGCAAAGTGATGCAGGTACAGAGGGTGCTCCCACAGACAGTCTTATTTGGACTCGTTGGTATTCGGCATGGTTAGACTAAAGTAATAACGTGGTGGATAAGGTGGTGTCACACTGATGTGAGGCTGCCTTGTATACAGAATGGCGCTGTAGGATTACGGACAAAGAAAACCTAGTAAATAACCATTATCGATGCACTTAACATGTGTCGGGGTTATCTCTACCACTTCTTGAAGCTAAATGACGCATCGTCGGATAGGTAATTCAGTTTACTACAAGAAAATCGTTGAAAGTCGTTAGAAAATAGTTGAAGTGGACACATCATTTTCTCGTATTACACCAGAATAACATTTTTTTATGTCCCTTCCTTAATAGGAGTTTAGTATACCTATTCAGATTTGCAATTATTTATCTAATTTGACTATTACTTACTTTTAATAAAACTTGAATATAAACAGCGTATTTTTATTTAGTGTGTTACTTAAGTACTTAAAGCCCCATTGCATTGCAGTCAGCACTGGGTGATATGGGAATGCTAATAATAGCATAGCTATCATAGCCAAATTATATTTAATATTTATTACTACTACTATTTCATAACACTACTACCAAAATTACTATCTACTGTAATAATAATACAGTATGTAAATTATATGTACTTATTAACATTATATTTATAACGACAAAGTTAATGCACCAGTTGTAGCGTAAAAATCTTATTACCTTTGATGCAATTGTTCAATCATATCCGGTGGATTCGTAATAATAATCTAGCTTTATATTATTCGACATGTTATGGACGACTATAAAATGTAGTAAAGTCATTCCAGAATCCAATGAAACTGTGTCGTGTTTCGAGGTTTCATCAGTTTCATGTACACGTCGAGCTATTTAAGAAAGATGAAGGATAATATTGTCACACATTGTAAATAAGCGAACGAGAATTGTTTCGCTTCCACCAAGACGCAACGAGGCGTGATTTAAACTTTCCTTGTTTACAAACAACCGACGTCGTCGGTGCGTTGACGTTGACTTCTGATTGTCTGATGGTAGATTATCTACTGCCGACCGAGCCAAGGAAATCTCGACGCGCACTGTTAACCGAAGAGTAAAGTGTAAACTATCGTATGTCAATGACATTAGCTTCCGGTGCCACTTATTTACATTCCTTACATTAACTGTAGATATAAATAGCGCATTATATAAACATATCTTATAGGTCGTAATTGTCTTGGGATGGTTTTAGACGAGAAGAGAGCATATGGTATTAAAATTGAGTTAATATTATTAATTCCAAAGTTCGTATTTTATTTCGTTAGTAGGTACTATCACAGATCAGCTAAGATTTAGGGTTTATATCAATAACTAAAGCCATAGGAAGAGATCTAATTTTCTTCTACCTATTACCAGTTCGTAACTACTATTTCCTGACAGTCTTTTTCGAAGATAGTTTTACACAGATGACAGTGGCGTCGACGTGCTAGTTAAGTTGCATTTGCATGCTAAGATGCATTTGCATAGCATGGCCATTGCTACGTTGCTAACATAAAAATGCATACAACAAAGAACATAATCACGTAACATTCGTTAATTTGTAACTTGAGAATGAAGTTATTACCTAAAATACAATGCTGTGGAGAATTGTATAAAATGACTGAATAGTAATTACCATTGTCGTTACGAATGGCAACATTTATTAACGCGTCATATAAGCGATTTTATAGTTTTATGTGCGTGAACGCATTGCACGGATTAATAAAAAAATACAGTAACATTAGTAACACATAATCAAAAAAATTCCAAGCTTCCTGCCTGATTGACATCGATCACCTACGAAAGTAAAACTTAAGTTACAAATTTTGAATCGTAGTAAATTAAATAACACACTTATAGCGACTGTGATATCGCAAAATGATAAATGCATTTCATGCAGTACAATGTTCTAATCGGCTGTTAAATTTGTATGTCAACTATAGAACTGAAGTAAGGTATAAATTACGCAAATGTCTCTTTACTGGTTGATACTCTCTATCTTGGTTGGTAAAATCTAAGACCCAATAAAGTTAATACCATAAGTAATATGGGGCAATAGCTACAATAACATACAATTAGGTTTAAGTAATAAAAATGAAAAGGTAATCCTAAGACGTCACTTGAACCGATCAACGTGCGGTATTCGTTCTTGTGCATTACATGAAATTAATAATTGAAGCGTACTTTTTTTTAGTTTATTAACAATTTTTTATAAAGTATAGAATACAAAGACATTAAATGTCGCTCTTCATCGCCGAGAAGAGACGCGAGTATAACCTTACTATATAATATGGAAGCAGATGAAATAGATGGGTACATGCCGATAGTCAAAAACATAGCCACAGGACAAGGGCGACAACAGAAGCAAGCGCGGGACGTAAGGGAAGTACATTATATAAGTAAGTTATTAAGACCGTTGGAACTATGACTGGAAGAGGATGATAATTACCGGATAAACATCTATTAGGCACAAGATAAAACATGAAACGAATAAAAAGAGAATTGTGTGAATTGATATGATATTCAACATGAACTGCGGGCAGCACACAGACAGAAAAATCTGTATACCTAATAATATAGTCAGAATCTATTGTACCTACTGATCCTCTGAGTAAATGAGTATGGCAAGATGATGATAAAAGCAATTTCATATTAGTTCCATAATGTATCAAGTAGACATTATTGTATCATGAAGATTTGTGCATCAATACTTGATGGGTAAATTAATGTTATTAGATCTATCTTCTTAAGAAATGTGTATTAATTTTGTTACGATTGCATCAGCAACGCGAATGACTTGCATGAATTTCTTAGCAGGAAATGATAAAGTAGATTTTGCGTTTGAAAACAAACAATTCAACATAAAATTAAAAATAATTTTCGGTGATAGAGATAGCAATTACATTTATTTTATAAGGATCTTATAATGTGAAATATGTATGTAGGTAGGTATGTCCACTTATATGTTATCCACTTGTTATATTTATATTATACAAGTATAACGAACTTTTTTACTTTTGCCATCGAACTAAAAAAACCTAAATTGATTTCATTCGTTTTAGTACATGAATTTATTTGCACGTGTTTTTACGCACATAACATAGTTGCTAATCTATTGTTATCGGAAGTTTAATCCAAATCAGTTGAGTTGAATTACCGCTGCTAATAATATTGTTTATTGTGGGATTTTACAAAATATTTTAAATAAAAAAAACTCAATATCCTCACGGAAGTCTACTCGATCAAAACGGTGAATGTACAATGTTGTACAATGTATTTAAGTACTGTTAACTAATATCTTGTTTTAACAATAATGGTGTTACGGTTTACTTCTCTTTGATAAAAGTAAGAGGCGGAGCCGGTATCGAAATTTTACCTGGGTTTACCTTCCTTCGGAGAAATCTACCGGTATTTTTTTGGCTCTAGGATGGGACTAAAAGTATAACATAAATTAATAATTAGTGATGTATAGTGTATAGCTACTTAAATTAACCACTAACATAGTGACATTCAACTATTCGTCTTTATTTATTGCTGACAATGTAGATGCAGGAATAGGAAGAAGAAATAAAGATAAGAGGTATTTAATATAAAAATAAATAAATTGTGCAAGTCATGAAAGCCTGCAATGCTTCAGTGAAGTTAGTTTCAATTTAATAGATACGTTACGATAAGGTGGTAAAAATAATATTGAATTATTTTACTGTATTCTCCATACATAGACAGTGCTATCACAGAAAAAGTCTGAACAAAGTAGGTACCTATACAGATTATTTAGAACCGTTTCGTTTTACTTCAATTTTTCTGTCATTCAAAAAGATTTATGAAGCGTAAATGCATAGAAGCTTGTTTTGGGAAAAAAATGAATAATGCCGATATATTGATGTCAAGGTTTTGTAATCACAATAGTATCGACTGCTTTTTGTCCGATATTGTGCTCGCTTACACTTAAAACAATTATGATCAGGTTCTTACTTCGCCCTTCATTTTATACATACATACACATACATACACACACACACATATACATACACATATTCCACATAAACTAAAAGTTATGTAAAACTTAAATAAAATGAGGGCTCTCCATCTATGATACAGGCTTCAATATATCGCTATCGACATCACAATCAGAAATTTGTCTATTATAAGGAGAATAGTCGTATTTACTTTTGACATACATATACATAATATTGCCTCTTTTAAGGATAGGTACAAATCACTTCGTATCAGATAATTATTATTGAAGGGGTCATTTACGAACTTCTATTGATCGTATAAGTTACATAGGGACGGTATGCACGATAAGTTTGATTTGAATCTTTTATGCTTTTTTTTTATCTGGTAATAAAATATGGTAATCGTTAGTATTCAGTTTCATAATAGATAATGTTTCATAAACACCTCGGTGTACGAGAAAATACTTATGTTAATTTTAACGTTATATCACGCAAGAAATTGAGCAAAGACAAGAGCTTTTTAAAAGCTCTTCACTTTATATTACGTGTGACAGTTTCATTTTATAAGATTTATTTTAATAGAAGCTTTATTATGTACAAGTAGTGGGCGACGGTCGAAAAATGAAGACACCGATGATATTTGCAAGGTTTGTGATGCAAGGATGGTAAAAACATTAAATGGTGTTAGATTTATTTTATGTTAATGTGGTATGGTATAGAGATCGGTAATCGTTAATAATAATAGTAATTCTTATGTGAAAGTGTGGTTGTTGGTTTGTCCTTCTTTCAGGCTGCAACAGTTTTTTTTTTTCGAATGGACAGTTGCTGTTGGCCCTACTGGCCTTTACAGCGTCACCGAACGGGTTTGCAACAGAGCGACAGTGATTTTGTGCATAGAGATAGGTTTAGCTGGAGATGGGTTTCTTTTTATATCGGAAAAATGCACGGTTCCTGGGGGATGAGCGAATCTTACGCGGGGGAGCCAGAGGCATAGCTTCGTATAATTATTTTCTCGACTTTTGTACATGCGAGAAATAATATCAGGCGAAAATTAAACATTAATAA
Organism: Dalla costala; assembly: GCA_018245355.1. Lineage (NCBI taxonomy): Eukaryota > Metazoa > Arthropoda > Insecta > Lepidoptera > Hesperiidae > Dalla > Dalla costala. Next base: position 15,832 of record DWMR01000040.1, read on the forward strand.
CGGTAAAAACCATCATCCCACTGGAGTATTTACTCTTGCCAAGTTTAGAAATAACGAATGAGGAAACGTTGCTGGAGTTTACTATGAAACGGGGCATGCGGATCATGACTCAAACAAGTGTTATTTGCAACGACTTAAATTATTTCCGCTAGTACAGCGACATCATTATAATTATATCAAGCAACTATGTTCTGCTCACGATAAATAATTGGTTTGTTTGAAGTAGCTCAGAATACATACGATTCGGAAAGCAGCCAATCGTGTGACACAACTTTCACGTATATAACATACTTTACCGGCAGGTGATAGAGGTTATACTATACCTATATATTTTATTAAAATTTCTTCATAGTTGGCCACAACTTTTGTTTATCATCTGTTTCAAACGCGACTTTGCCCCGCATGTTGTACGAACTGCATAATGGTGCACGGCATGAGTTAGTGACCTATTCAATTTTTTTGTGACCAGTAGGTCTCCTACAAACATAACGTCTCCTCCGAGGTATCTATTGCTACTAAACTAGCAGTTAGGTATGGATTAAAATACCGATGTTCCTTAACCTGTGGTGAGCGCTTTCTCACGCCGATCAACATGGATAACTACTAACGCTTGATTATAAGTCAATTTGAAGTAGGTTTATAAGCTAAGTTTCTTTCATAAAGCATTGCTCATCACACAGCTTTTAATACAGATTGGACATTTAATTTGTACGTAAAGCCTGGGTTGTATAAATGTCTATGGGGAATAAAGTGGTATTTCGACCCCAGGTAGATTGCATGCCAAGCAAAGGCTTAGTTCCGATATCGTAAAAAAACCCGCCTCACCATAGATACTGATGGACAATTTTGGTTGCCAACCTACTCGTAGAGTCGATTAGAACCGCAATGCTTTTAAGTAGGTATCCCGATAATTTTCACATGAACAGATGTAAATAGTGTATTGTTTATCGCTGGGTTCCAAGTTTAACCTTGGAATTAAAATCAGGGCGATTGGACTAAATAACCTAACCTATGATTAACCTATTATTAAACAGCATTTAAGATGACATTTAGAGTGAACGATAAGATAAAAGTCAATAGCAATTTATTGAATGGAACGAACGAGTATCATTTTGTAAAATTATACATAATATAAACTGCAGTCACCAGAAGGCAAGAATGTAGGAACTTATATTAAATACACCAAATTTTGTGAATTACTGCTACAACTGACGCGTAGGCGAGACCATGAAATGTGACAAGCTTGATACAACATTCAACGTGCGCAGGACGGTAAGTAGGATGTAGTTTTTGTTCGGTTCCTAGTTAGATGGTGACGGTGATGTACTGTCGCGAATGTGTTCTTGGAAATATGCGGTGTTGAAGCAGACAAGGCCTGGATTCGCCACGACTCAATGATTGTGTGCGGTCGGCACTGCGAGCCTAACATGTTTCATTAAACAGACCGTCGACTGCTGGCTCGCAAGACTAATGTTCGAGATAAACGTGACCGAAAGGAATGAATTCATAAACAACTGAATCTCACTACTTGCAATATCGCACACATACAAAGTTCAAGCAATAAAAATAAGCCATCAATTTAATATAACATAAATAGAAATGACATGATGATAAAGATATGATAATAGAAGTAAAGTATGGCACGGACGACGCCGAGGAGATATTATGAGAATAGGTTAGAAATTAACTCACCACATAGTGCTGTTCCATATTCCTTCCAATGTGAACGAGTTTTGGCTGTCATTGCAAACGATTTAAATTTACTATCAGACTAACTTTTAATTACTGGGCGTTTTGGAATGAGATTATCTTGAGCACTGATGTTTATTTAAAATATAAAAATACTATATAACATAATTCGAACCCATGGTTATAATATAAATAGTAACGGTGTAATAGACTAACTAAATATCACAATAATAAAAATATTCGATCTTAAAAATTAATAGTTATTTAAAGAGAAACGTTATAACCGATTAGGCTTCATTTTGGAAGGTTTATGTGTTATTGGCTTGCTGGTACATAATGCGAGGAGACACAGAGTGTTAACGCGGCGAGGGCGAGTGAACAACTGACTGAGCGAACGGAGCAGCGTTCGAGGCGAACGAACTAATCGGATCGCGCGAAGTGGAATGGAATGAGGCAAATCGGCGCGGGCGCACGCTTTTGCTCCTTGTTATCGGTTGAGTTAACTCGCCGGGGTGCCGTGTAGCTCTTCCATCGATAACGAGAAGGCTGATATGGCGACGTCGAGTGCGCCAGACGCACGCAGCACACGTAGAGACGCGCCTCCACAATTCCGTTATACTCCTAGAGCCGCCTCAATTACGAATATTTGTAGAGACAATGTATTTTTAGTCACTTCACGCCAAAAATAATACTGACAGTAGTTAACTCCACGCGGACGACGCGGGACAAAGGTTGGCAGGTCTCTCCGTACATTTACTGATAACGCTACCCATGTTGCGCTAAAAATTGTTGACGGTCGCAAATGACTTCTCTTGGTGTTTGTAAATCATATAGATTACTGATTAAAATAATATAGATTACAATAATCTGTAGATTTAATTAAATAAAATTGCCTAAAGTAGGTAGTACCTACCATGTACCTGAGTATGAGTACGACTACGGAAATATTTACCTATCTTTGTATGGTGACTGTGTGCACAAAATAGAGAAAGTACAGAAGTTAAGCTTATGTATATCCTACTTACTTCGTTTTTAATACGCTTTTATTAGCTTGACCTTTTCTTTGATTTTTTCGAGAAAGATTTTCTTACGTTGATGTAAGAAAATCTTGCAACGGTAATTGTCAGGACCACCAGCATTAAGGAATAATAATAAAGACTAAAACATCAGAAAGTTAATTACTTATAGTAAATGTAATCCTAACTAAAAAGTAGAAAATAATTTTGAAAAACACTTGGTTGTTTGTAAAGTCGGTTTACTGACGATAGTTGAACGTGACAACGCCATAAGAAAATACTGATGGAATGGTTGCATTTTTTAAAAGAAAAGTTTAATTTTATTTGTTTTATACATATTTTGTATGGATATAGAGAAGGAGGTAAATG
>DWMR01000041.1:0-18898 GCA_018245355.1 Dalla costala
ATGGTTAACATAAGCGGCAGAGTTACAATGTATACAGTAAAATACTGGGCGAAAATGGAAGTACATGATAGGGACACGTTAAAATATTGCTTACATCTTTATTTGAAGTATCAAATGAATACCAACGGCAGACGTTGTCCTGCTCTTTCCTCGGTAGCTTTTGTTCTTAGTTTTACCAACTTAGAAATCTTTGCGCACTACAACTCACCAAAGTTTCATCATACTCGAAAGAATGGTACCTACGAAGAAACGCATAAAAATACTTGTACCTAAATCTTAATTGAAGGGATAAATACTACCACTACCACTACTGGGTATATAATATACCAAGACAACCGATTTATTATATTCTTTCACCACGTAGGTACATTTAATGTCTTAGTGAAATAAAGTTTTATATTTTTTGACGTTCAATGTAGAGTTGTGTAGAATGTTATACGAATACTGCGTTAAACTTTGGACACATTTATAGCAGTGACTTTAGTGTATGTGATATTATAAAGTTACTGTGTGTCGGTTACCTAAGTAGTCGTAGGTAGTTCTTTGTTCCTTCCCACAAAGTTAATTATTTTGATTTTACAAGTGCTTAAGTGTGCAGTTACATAAATATAATCGCTGCACACTTAGATTCAAGAAACTTATCTAATGGTCATTAAGAACTAAGTAAACCGCAAATGGAGTAGGCCCACGCGAAAGACGTGTTCAGTGGTTTTGCTTTCCAGCCACACCGTTTTGAATTGAAGAAACCAAATATCAGCAGGACGAAATAACCAGAACTGCGCGATAAAGAGGGTAGCCCTAAAAACCAACGGCTATGGTTTTATCGCGGCTAATGCTGAGTTAGTCCCTTTTTCGTCCAGTATTTTATTGTATTGCCAATCTTCCACATTACAATATTCCAGGAACTCTCTGATGTCTGTTGTTGCAGTATTTTAGTTGGACGAAATAAATCTATTCTATTCTAATTCTATTTTAATTCTGGGATTATTAGCACATGTAAAATATGGTCTTTATACGGTTTGCCGAACCTTTGAATGATCGCTACATTCATTTCTGCCGTGGAGTTCTTGTTTTTCAACAACTGTATTCCGGTCGGATTGGTGTGGATGCCGAACACACTTAAACAAGACGCAAGAACTTCCGTCCTCAGGAAAAGCAACGCATCTGAGGCCAGTTAAAAAATATCCAGCCGGATAAAATTTACTAACAGGACTTACACTAACAGTCCCTAACTCCCACAACCCTATAACTCGGGAGTACTTGACCACTTTCTATGAACACCTAATACTAACAGGACTAATTAACAGTCCCATGTACAATCCTAAACCTTTGCTGAACATAGACGTCTTATATGGAGCAATTTCGACCGGTCCTCAATTCCATTAAGCTTAAATTACATGAAGAAGCATCGGTAAATAATTCATAGTAGGTAGGTACATTATTACTCATGCCTGTTTGTTTAATGCCCGTAATGAATCTACGTGTTTACTTAAAGCCACTATACATTATTCCATGAAAGTGTGGCTACAGATAAAACGTATTCATGCAAAAAGCTTCCCTCCGATAAATTTGAGTGCTCTCACTTAGTTTATGGACCACGCCCATAGTGCGATAAGTAATCTGAAAAAATAAAGTATTTTGTTTTATTAATCATGATACATGAGCTGTTGTGAAATATTTGGCACTTTTACTGTTTGCCATCTAAAAGCAACAATGTCGGCTTCGTCTGCTGTTTGCTCTTGTATAGAATTGTTATTTCCATGTAAAATCTCATGACTTAGAAAGTTGGTACCAGCGAGGACCAAAGCCTACTGTATGGCTATCTCTCGGTAAGTTTCTTAGTTCTTTCCTATACTTATTACTTACGATTCGATAGCGATTAAACTTTAGTGAATTGTTGTGAGGCACGTTGAGGAAGGTGTCTGAATTTAAAAAAGTTAAAACAATGCGGATGAAATCGTGGGCAATACCTACCTATTTTATAAATCTGGTCTCAACTTGCAGTACCGTATTTTTAAGTAACTGTAGTAGTAGCATCAGGTATCAGGTAGATAGACGGATATTATCTGACAATTTTCATCTAGAAGCGGCAATATTAATATAAACATTTGAGATACCTATAGATGTAGAAGCTAATAATATTTTGTAGACAGCAAGAGCGGAATGAGGAAAATTTTAAATATTGCAATTGTATCCTTATACATTTTTTTATTTTTTATTTGGTATATTAGTATTATTGATCTTACAATTTTCAATCTAGTCTTGATTTGTTGCTTGATCATGATCATTCATATGAATAAGACAATACCTGAGATTACTGTATTTGCTAGGGTTATGTTTATCGTATAATTAAGTTTAGTTTTATTTATTTAAAAAGTGTTAAGTACTCTTAAATGATTTAGATCTCTTTTTAATAGTAAAGTTTATGGCTGGACCAAGATTTTACGATTGCATACTCGTATTTCAACAAGTAATAAAATGTCAATGTACTAATGATCCGCTCTATGTCGTGTGGAATGCTCAAGGCGTCTGGCTCTTCATTACAAACAATTTATCTTCAAAAATAGTTTCGCCTCCTGGAAAGAATTCAATAAACATTTGTAATTTAAAATTATTTGCAAATAACTTATAAGGATAGGCATATTTGTTTTATCTTGCCTGATTTATCTTAATTCAAGAATTCACTTCGAATATTGGCAATTAAATTTTCAGAAGATTACTTGCACTGTTTAGTACAAACGCAACAGCCATTAAACTGAATTATAGCATTTGGCTACCGCATCAAAACATAGGTTGGATTTGATTCGGGTTCCAGATCTACTTGTATACAAAGTTAATTAACCAGGCTCATTCGAATAGCATTCAAACAATGATTGTAGTTTCGAGCAATGGAAAAATTTACCGATTACATTTGTAATCATTTATTGCATGACCTGAATAGGTAATATTATCATGACTTGCACGGGGCTTCACTCATCAACCCATTTAAACCGGTGGCATCAAAAATGACACTGTAAAACTGTTCCAAATTAATGTTTTCGATAGAAATGGATTTTTGGGCACGAAACAACAAAGAAATGACTATTACGATTACTAAGTTTGAACTTAGAGTTCCTAGCACTTTAAATCCATTATTCCTATATATTATGTATAAAGCAATGAAATAAATATAGAAATAATGTCATGGTCTAATAGTAAAAAAGCCAATTAAGTATGGTTATTATATTGTCAATAATTCAGGACATTAAATAATCAACTTTTATAATCCATAATTGGGTGAAATAGGTTTGAAAATCTATTTTTCTACCAAAACGCACGATGAAAAGCAGAATATTTATTTATGTGAACAAAATTTGAGCACTCGGTAATGATGTATGGTATTTAATCAGTAATTTAGTAGGACGTACTGTTTACTAATGTGATTTGATATCCTTGCGCTCAAATCAGAGGCTTTTGACACGGATTCGTCAAATCACACAAATGCTGACGTCAGGATTTAAGTGCACTGGCGTTATGTGTTTTATTGCTAGCATTAAGCATAAATGTTTTTACATTATGACGTGCATTTAATTATAATTGCCTTTGAAACAATGATACCTATTACCTACATTCAGAATCGATTCCTCTAAATGCTGACTTATTTTTAAACTAACATTACCAACAAAACATTAACAAATGAGCGAAATTATTCTATAAAGGAAGAAAACAAAAAGTTAGTCTTACTATTAACTATTAATAAACAATAACAATAAATGCAATTACACACCCTCACACTAGAATTCCCTGTGTTGCGGGTAGCGGACACACACAGAAAATAACAGAATTTAACGCCCAAGACCTGTGTACAAACATTTATCTGCCAAATAAATGTCTGCAACGGCTGGCGATCGATTTCGGGACCCACAGCTCCTCAGTCAGGGTAGTGACCCTTGGATAGTGAAACGACGCGCCACCGAGTCGTCAATTCTTATAAAATTATAGCGTCGAAAATCTTTTTTTCACCATTCCCGAATTTTAGATTGCTTCTCAAAATAACATATTTAAATAAACTTGGATTATTACGTGCTTTCAGATACCGCCAAGCCCGCTACGCAGCTAGACGCGTCAGAAAGCGCGTCATCTTCAAACACGGAGACTGCAACGTCGTCCAATGGAACGTAGCCAAACGCAGACGCCGATACCTTCAGGACATCTTCACGACCCTCGTGGACGCGCAATGGCGCTGGACGCTGGCCGTCTTCTCTCTCTCCTTCATCCTATCCTGGCTCCTCTTTGCCCTGATCTGGTGGCTCATCATCTTCACCCACGGTGACCTCACACCCCCTCCTCCAGGCCACAATGAAACCTTTATCCCGTGCCTCAACAACGTCAACTCATTCACTGGCTGCTTTCTCTTCTCCGTCGAAACCCAACACACCATCGGATATGGATCCAGAACAACCAACGAAGAATGTCCTGAGGCCATTTTCGTCATGTGCCTTCAGAGCATCGTGGGCGTCTTCATCCAAGCATTCATGGTATATATTATCTTTCAAATATTATAACGACAGTTATCGCCCACTTTTACTTGTAAAGAATACAATATATTTTATTGAGAATGATGGATTCGAAGATACTTTGGAATGCAAGTTTTTTCCATATTGCTAGGATACGATCTAGGTTTGTCACAACTTCAATTGATTTATTCCCCACAATGCGACACGATTAGATGTTGCTATCCGCATTCTACTTCGTAATAAATGTTATTTTAAAAATTGTTATGTATTAAAGATTGTGACATCAGCCGCATTCAATGGGTTATTAGTATACGTTTCACTTAAGAATCATCCTGCTTCGAAGCCAATAGTTATAATAATTTTATGTTAAAATTATCTTGGAAGGAAGCCAATCGTATACTTATTATTGGGCGATCCAGATGTTCTCATTAAAATGATTAGAAAAGAGCTCTGTAATAATAATTGACTTTTAAAAACTAATATTTTGGCTAGAAACTAGTTGAAAATCTTGGAATAATACAGCAAGGCAAACCTGTGACACATTCTTGAAGTAAATTAACTAGGTAGTAGTAACTAGTAACAAGGTTTGAGTTACAGCGTGAAAATAGCCAACGAAACTACTACATCCGTCAGTTTGTTGCATTCATAATGTATTCCATTACAAATGGTGGTAGTAGAACTTGAACTATGCGTTCGACTTACCCAGGCAGAGACCACTACTATAGCAGTTAAACACTTATTTTAATTTTAGGTGGGAATTGTGTTTGCAAAGCTCTCTAGACCTAAGAAACGAGCCCAGACCCTGTTGTACTCCCGAAACGCTGTCATTTGCTTGAGAGACGGACAACTGTGCCTAATGTTCCGAGTGGGAGACATGAGAAAGTCTCACATTGTGGAGGCACACATAAGAGCGCAAATTATACGCCGCAAGGTACATTATCACGACAAAGCGGATACTGGTTAGTGATTGGGGATTACAGTCAGCATCAGCACGCTTCCGTAAAAATAACATGACTAAATGAAGCGGCGAAGGTGTCGAAATTTGAATCCAGCCCCTAAGTTATAGTTATCGACGTGTTAGGTGCATCAGATTTCGACTCCTGGGTTTTGAAATGTCACTTCGAACTTCAAAACTTTGCTTTCTGTTGTCCATAGGTGGGTCTAATTTTCGCGAAGCTAGCGAGAGCCAAAAAGCGTAATACCACGCTCCTGTTCTCAAGGAACGCGGTTATATGTCTCAGAGATGGGGAATTTTGCCTTCTATTCCGAGTGGGAGACATTCGCAAATCGCATATTCTGGAAGCGCACGTCCGTGCCCAGATTATTCGGAAAAAGGTAGCCCATCATTATGTACGTAGTTTGCATTTTTGTTATTATTGTTGCCTTCGATGTGAATGTGGCATTGATGTTGTACAAATCTTGTTTTAAGAGCTTGATTTTTTTTTGTTTATTAAATTGGACCCATCTACGGATAAACTTTTCTATAACTCACTGTTATCTTTCTGTTTGGGTTTTAGTTAATACATAATTGTTTCTGGTTTGGCTTTAATATTAGATGTAAGCTTGATATTGAGGAATGAAATGATGCTGATAAAAACGAAAGTCGCTTATTAATATAGGTACATAGTTGCACATTAATTAAATGACTGTTTAATGAATGCTGTGCTGATCTGTAACGCTTATTCTAGTAATAGTTATGCCTTCTAAATGTTCTAACCTATGCACAAGGATGCAAGTAAGTAAGCAAGCAAAACTTACATAATATTTTATTTTATTTCTATACTTTTTAACATTTTATTCTAAAGTAGATGTAGTTGGTACTCTGATTCCGCTGGTTGAATTATTTGCTTTATTTTTTTTAATAAACACAGAACAGTAAACTATTATTAGTTATACGTATAAGCAATTGTAATTACTTATACTTACTTACTCTTCTCTGCCTTATGGCAGATTATTACGATTACTATACTGATTATGTGACATTTATAAATGTTGGAGGGGCGTGGTTATCCACATATAAGACCACGAAAATGTATTCATCTTAGTCCTCAGAAGTAACGACGCATTGTGATCTTATTAGATTGGTTATAGATGTGTCCCTGGAATGTAGTGTACATGAGATGACTCAAATGAGATGGATAAAATACTTTATCACAAACTTTTATGATACGAAATATACATGAACTTATATGTTGGTGACTATTTTATGGCAACACAGATTACAAGAGAGGGCGAAGTTTTGCCGTTTTACCAGCAAGAGTTAAAGGTTGGGGCTGATGGAGAGGAAGATAGGCTGATGTTCATCTGGCCAATGACTATCGTCCACAAGATCAACGAGAAGTCGCCACTTTACAACCTCTCCGCGTCAGATATGCTGAGGGAGAGATTCGAGATTGTAGTTATGTTGGGTAAGTAAAACTGGAGACAATAAATTAAGAAAAGTAATTTTGAGAAATTGTAAATTAAACTTTTTGCTTCCGTAGAAACACTTTAACAGAATGAAATATTCGAAAAAATTAAGAGGCTTCAAAATAGACAAACAAACACAATAAGAATGAGATAAAGTTTTAGTACATTGCCCTAAAGTTGACGTTTAAACATGTATGTATTTTTCTTAAAATATTGATAGATTTTTTGATAAAAATCAGTGATTATATTTCCCTAATCCACTTGATGGCTCACCTGATGATAGCTCAAAAATACTTCCAATAGCGTAGATCGTGTCCGCTGATTTGTTGCCAAAGATCGTAGTCTCTTAAATCACCGTCCAAATAACGTATGCAATATTGTATAGAACAATGCTCGTCTATATTTAATGAACTTCTAAGAATTTGTCTTTAATACACCGTACCACAAATCTTCATCTATTATGACATTGCCATCATAATTATCACTGGCATGCTAAATTATTATTACGTAAAAAGCTAATAAGTACATTGGGTGGCCACAAACCACATGTGTGTCATAATACCTTTAGAATTTAGAATATCGTGCCTTAAAGTATAAGGCTTCATTGAAACTGGTTTCGTTTAAGTTATCTCCTTTATCTTGTGGTATTGGTTTTATAGGATAATTTTTACCTTAGTTATGTTTAGGTTTTGCAAATATTTTACGAGAATTGTAATTATGATAACATATTAAACTAATTTAATGTAAAATTTCAGAGGGTGTAATCGAGTCTACCGGCATGACTACGCAAGCCAGAAGCAGTTTCCTACCATCCGAAATATTGTGGGGTCATCGTTTTGAAACGATGGTTTCGTTTAGAAAAGACACGGGAGAGTATGAGGTAAGACTAATCCATCCATGGTAATCTGACACTCATTAGGAAACACAAAAATAAAATGTCATGTGGTCCTATCAAGGTCAAAACGGCATTAAAAACGGTTGTTAAGAAGCTCACTTGTTGTAAACCCATATCTGACTAGTGCTAATGATAGCCCAAGAGAAATAATTTTGCTTTTCAGTTCATTTGAAATGTTATTATTATGTTATTAACGAAGTAAATAACAATAACGAATCAGACAGAATAACAAGTAATTCCATAACTGACGTAACCGATATTTTTATTTTCCGTAAACAATTAACATGGCTAATTGAAGAGGCTAATTGGTACGCATTAGAGTTCCTGTTTGTTTAGGAAAACAAAACAACAGTTCAACATAATAATTCTGCATTTGTTGTGTTCAGTGAATTATTTGTATTAAGTATTTCTAATCTATTCAAGGTTTTGTTTATTTTTTCGATGAATATTACGAATGTGAAGTACCTATCTCGGTATCGAGTTCAACCAGGGAGGTATCACCATGAGCCATCGATAAAATCTGGCGTACGTTTTTGCATTTTGCGTTTTTGCTCTGAAAGCACACGAGTAACTTAGTCTTTTGACAGTAAAAACATCGAAGAGGCTCTGGTCCCAGTTGGTTTATCAGTTAGTAGATGTGCCCCTAGTCAAATTACATTATAGAAAAAATCTCAATAAATTGTGAGAACATAAAGAGTCTACGATTACTACCTTGTCGTGTATCAATTTCCAAGAAGCTTAGATAAAAACACACAATACAGAACATACAATCATATTGGCAAATAACTACATAAAATTTATAGCTTAGATAAAATTTGATAAAAATCTAAGTTTTATAAAATTGTTTTTGTGTAATTATTGTCCCGTACTGCTTTGCATAATGCCAAAAGGAATAACCACCATACAATAAATAAGGTTTTCCTTAGCATCTTTCAATAGAACGTAGTTGTAAGTACCTACTGCAGAAAAAAAATTCACGACCTAAGATGCAAATGGGCAGTGAGATCATAACTCAGATGTAAGACTTTAATAAGAATTAGCATAACACAATGTTTGTACCTAACGTGTTTTGACATTTCCTTGTATGGATATAAATGTTATATGTACTGAATTTAATATTATTTTCTGAGAAATATTTTTGTTGTTCCTTCAATATTTATCTTTATCATTAGTGTTTTATCAGAAAAAATAACAGATTCGCCTCATTGATTAGAACCAAAACGAAAAATTAAATTGGCCTAGGTCTTTTATTATCCAGGGCAATTTTATTTTATTCCTTTACAATATTGCTTAGTAGGTATTGATGAGATTAAAACTGATCACTTCATTATTCAGGTCGACTACACTAGGTTCAACAACACGTATGAAGTGGAGACTCCTCTGTGCTCCGCCAAGCAACTAGATGACCTAAGAGCTACGGTTTCTACCTCACAGAAATTAGGTATGTCTATTTTAACTTAAAAGAATTGCGTAATCATGATTATAAACGTTGCATTTGAAACACCATATCGTAGCTACAAGATAAAACGTTAACGTTCGTTGTTTTCAGATCGTATGCTGGGCACCATTCCGAAGACATTCTCCAACGATACCTTGGATCTCAGCTCCGTGGACTCCATGTCACTTGATGAGCATATAGAAATAAAAATACCTGAATCTAGAGTACGAGAAAACAGACTCATGGCACAAAACAACTTCGTGCAACACATTAATGAGAAATCGAGGAACTCCAGTCATAACCATTTATCCGTAGAAAACGGCCAAGAGACCTTAACCAAAAATTATTCAGTAACAGGAATGTCCGATATGAAGCCGGAACAAAGAAACGGGCACATGCATAGAAGCCAAAGTCACTCTAGCATCAAAAGAACACATATCCTAACCCCTAACGGTCACGCAGTGAACGGACACGATCATAAAGATCATCATCATCATCTACATAATCAAATGAAAAAGTGAGTATTTTAAGACCTTGGCAATGACCTTATGGAATGAACAAATCTTTTTTTACTATCGATGCGCGATTGTTCATCTAAACTAGTTACGTAAGTTTGAATTAACTTTTATTCTACATCGTCATTGTACCTAACATAATGATTTAACTTAAATATACCTTCATGGCCGCGGGATCGACTTGACAAATATAAATAACAGTCCAATTAAACACTCGTGTCACTTAAAAATAGTTCTGTTCATTTTCATTTCACAGGTCGCCAAGCGACACCCACATAGTGGAGACGGCGCCCGTTATTCCAATTCTCGTGACGTCTGCTGACCAGGAGCCGGCCTGACACTCCTCAACATCCTGGCATCCGGAGTTCCTGCACCGTGGTCAGCATCTACACCGTACTTATCCTTCTCACCACAGTCATCTATCTTCTAAACACTCTGGTGACGTCGATACAGCTAAACATGGGTACTTACATTTCAAGCCGATTTACCCTTCACGTCTTTCTCCTGAACATTGCAGTTACATGTTTGATCAACAGAAACTCCATAGTAACAAAAATGCCAACTTAATCAAGGATCCCAAAAGATACTCCAATCAAGAGATTCCTAATAGTTCTCCAACTCTCAACGACTCCAATACTTTGTACGATTCTGTACCTCATTCCAATTCACGTTTTCGAGGTAAAGTGCATGTGCGTTTCGTTAAGGAAACAGTTGCTAGTGTAGTTGTTCATGTAGATGATTCGTAATTTGTTAGTCTTTTGTAGCTTAGTCTTCGATGCCAATTGGTTACCAAACAGTATTATGTTTGAATCGATGTTTTGATGTGTGCCAATTTAAATGTAAACTCAAAATAAAGTGACTTGGTTTAAAAACGACATTAGAGTTAGAAACAAATTATTTGAATTTGATAAAGTGGAATTGTTTCATGCGTGTTTGGAAAAGCGTGACAGTGAGGCATTATAAAATGTTTGCTTGAGTATAATTTGAATTGTAATCGTAACGGCTGTAAAGAATTGCGAGTTGATATCCTCTTAATCATGTATGCTAATGCTGTCAACGATTTTCTAGGTACATGACTTGTCAATATGAAACTAAACAATGAGTTCAGAGTTTTGCTACGATATATCGTTAGTAACATAGTATGTATGCGATAACTACGTGTAGGATTGTTGACCTAAAATGGGGTACCGGCTTGCCACTTGCCAGGTACTTGGTTACATACAGACTACGCGAATGTTGTGATCAACCAAAACATAAATGAATGATCGTTGTGTCCTAAGTATCAAGTTACAGGTACATTTTAAAAACTGCGCTTATAAAAGACATGACGCAACGACTTATATTATAGAAGTCGTTGACATGACGCTACATTTTTTGCATAATGACAAGTAATTTTGCAATGGTATCGTCTACTTCAACAACAGTTAAGAAATCAGACAGGGTTGAATTTAGACCAAGTATTTATTTAGATGTTATTAGTGAAATTAGATTACGGGGCCTGAGAATTTATAGACTCGGTGCTTTGAAATCTACGGTCCCTGTTCTTAGTCTGTAAGAAGTAAATAATAAGAATGAAGTTCTGTTTTCTATCAATAGTCAAACTAACGGTGGGAAATTGTATTTTTGTATACAATATTACTACATTGACACAGTTGCCAAAAGTTGGTGGTGAAAATTATAATACCTACAATAATAACTTTTGCTGCATTATACATTATTCTATATTACTACTTGCATATTTAATTGCTAACGAAATTTACTAAAATCTGTAATGCTTGAAAAACTTGTAGAAATCAGTATGTTGAATAAATAATGAAGAATAATAATAGAACATGTCCTCTTCTATTGTTAAAAATAAATTTTAATTCCATAATCTCCACTTATACACTTTGTCAATTGTGTTTTAATGTAGTATGTTTTATTAATTGAATTTGTATGTTATCTATAACTTACGAATATTTTAAGAATATTATGACTTTTATATACCAAAAGTGGTGCAAGACGTACACAAAAATAATTATAAATATGGTATTTTTCTATTTCAAATGAATCCTGCTTAAACGTATTGTACTTAGTTAAGTCAAACTCGTATACAACAACTTTATTATACTGCTATTTGTACTAGGTAAAAGCTTCTTGGATCAAATTCAAAATTGCTGTCTTATTTAAGTAAAACTATGTGAACGTACAAAGATAGTCTTTTATACGCCATAACAGTAATGTACAAAATCCAAATAGTTCCTTTTGAACCTCTACCAACAAGCGATGAATACTCTGTTTTTTTATTTAACTGGGGAATTCAACTCTCAAAACATTACGGAAATAGAAATGCTTTTTTGTTGTCATTGCGAAATATTCTACCTACCTAATTTAATATCAAAAGTAAAGACAAAGTAACTAAGTTTTTCCCTACCGCTATAGGTTTTCAGCTTTATGGAGAGCACCAAAAACCCTCAATTAAATAAAACAAGCTGGATTATGCATAAGAATAAATTAGGTACATTGATAATAAAATGTGTATATATCTATATATTGACGGTTATTTAGGGCCCTTAGATTTAACTAATCTGAGAATTGAGTATTAGTGTTACTAATGCTTATAAACTGCAATTTAAATGTATTTTATTATTATGTAGCTTGTTATAAAATATCAACAGTATCTTGTTTTAATGTTATTGTATGCGGTTGTAGTTTTAGATGAATAGCTGCATTTGGTAACAATTATACTTATACCTACCATTATGACTGGAAATAGAAATTTATTTTTCAAAAAATGTTTAGAAAATGCAGCGCCCAGGCGCTGGCGGCGCAGGCGCCGCTCATACTTTAGGCCAATGAAAAGCTTATTTATTACCTTCCTGATAAATTGTATTAGATTTATATTAAATATGTTTATACTTTTTACAATTCTTTCATTTATTACTATCTGTACCCGGCCACGCGTTGCCGTGGCCACATCCCTGAAAACCCATAAAATGACACCCACGTCGATATGTCATCTCCGCCATCTTCTACTCCAAAATAATGACGTTAGTATAAATTCTTTGTAAAATTTTAAAGTCGTTGCAATTTAGTAAATAGCAATCAAGGATCTTCTTTATTTTTCTGCACATCTATGGCTAGAGCTCTTTAAAATGAGACCATAACCAATTTTATATGTGCAGCTATCGTACAATAAGTCTATGCATCCAATAATCACTGGGACAAAAATCGACTTACGCTATTAATATCATTAAATGATCATTAATATACAAGCATTTATATTTACAACGATAAGCCTCGTTAATTCTGCTAAAAGTCTCAGTTTTTAACACTCGAAGACTCCTGTTCTGCCTGTTCTATTGAACAGGAGTCCTACCAAATTGAATCTGCATTTTATAATAAGAACACTGGCAATAAAATTAATAAATCCAAAATGGGTACTAAAGATGCGTCCACATTATCATTGAGTTGTATCGTATCATGATACGAGATCATATCGGATAATGAACACGGTGGTGGTTGGTCCATGATCATGAAATATACGCCTATGATGCAGGCCAGGCTTTCACTGTTATGGCCTCTGTCAGGACGGCGTGATCTTCTTTTATATCTGGGTATTGAGAATAGCCAACGGGCTTGTAGTGTGGCCACTGTACAACATGATCACTACAAACCTTGCATTACCATCCTACAAACCTTGAACAGGATTGTAACTTTGTAATTTAGTCCAGTTTTAGTATCGTTGTTAATTTGAACAATAAATTGATCTTGTATGATCATTTCATTCATCACTACGATGATAATGGTGTGAACAAGGTGTTACAGTAGCATTACTAATGGCAATATTTTAACATAAATTGGGAGGAAATAATGAAGAGAAAACATTGTATTTCGGACTTACATATCTGTTTATTTGTGACCATAAAATATTAAAACTATCGAAATAAAGAAAATAAAAACTTTATTAAGGTTTAAGCTAATAAGTAACTACTTATTATTATTCAACTATGAACTTATTTCTTAAAATATTCGCTCTACACGTTAGTCGAAACTAATACTAGGAACTAAGTAGGCAATTGTGAAATTTTTAAAACATAATTTCACAATTTATTAATACATTCTTTGTTAATTAAGTAGTTTATAATATCTACTAATAAAATTATTATTTCCCGCTAAATCTCAACCTACAGCTACTCGTCACTAGATGGCGCCGAAACTAATAAGTATAAAGGTGCCACTAGCGGTCGCGCACAACTCCGGACCAAATATCCAGCTCCCGATCGCGTCCAAGGTTGCTTAACTTTGTCGATCGGGATTTACAGACAGCTGAAACGCACAGCTTCTCTGGTACAGCCTTCATGTTACACACTCGTCACAGATTCCACCACTCATTATAATTATATTTTATACTACTATCGCAGTTGAAGCCTATACTAACATTTATATTATTTTATAAATCTTAAATTTGTGCATCACTTAGTTATACAGCCGGTGCATTTTTCGAATTTTTCTTCTTGGGCAACCTTCCAACATCATCTTCGCTCGACGACGACGATTGTTCCCCGGTCCCGTTGAAGTAGTCCGCGGGATACTTCACTACCTGCGGCCTGTTGGTCAAGCTGGCTCGTCTGATCGCGTCCACCACTAGTCTGTCAGCTATGTTAGCGAGCGGCGAAATCTGGAGAGGCTGGGCATTGCGATACATTATCGACTCGGCTATTGGAGAACTGCCCAGGTACCCTGGAAGTTCAGAAAGAAAGAATTCAGAAATGTCTTTTTACGAATAAAATATTAATTCACACTCACGGAGTTTTGTGTATTGCGGGTCGTGGATTCATACGAACATCACAAACGACCAAGACTCAAGAAATATTTATGTTCTAACAAATCGAAATTGTAATCGAATAGAAATCGGGAATCGAACACGATACAACCGCTCGTCACTAATAGTTGCCCTGTCAGACCTCGTTGTATTGACGTCGGTGAACATTCTCTTTATTGATATTACAATAGTTCCTATTTTTAAGTCTAATATAAATATTAATACTTACCCCAGACAGAGAAAATTACAGAAACACAACATAAACTATACCAACAACAATAACCAACATATACTTATGATAAACATAGCGCCTTTAACTAGTCCCTAGCCCTTAGTGTCACAAACGAATATAAGCAAAGCTTGGACGTACACACAAGACATTGTTTTAAAAGAACAAGACCCGAGAGCATACTCCATAAATTCGCTTCTTTTGCTCGAAAACCAGGACTGGACTGGACGAGGGGGGAGTCTGTACAAAATATTCGTTTTTCCAACAGAAAAAGTGATTGTAGGTAGAGTAATCTTGCATCCTCTCAGAATAAGACTAGTTTAGTCCATAGTCCACCAGGCTAGCTAACTTCTGGGTGGTGGACTTCACACGCCTTTGAGAACATTATGGAGTACTCTTAAGTCTTACTCATAGGTACCAATACCACTGCTGTAACTACGAATGATTTTACAACCTTACAATATTGTCTACAACCTGTGTTAGTCTGTTTGTGTACTGTATGGCGTCACGTGAATGTATAAGCTCAGTTAAAACGGAGTTATACGTCAATTAAGGAACACTGTTAGGTCTTACTAATCTTCTGGGATGTGTGGGTAATTATGCTATACTCAATCATGTTATTTTTACCAAAATACTCTACGACGTTTCGACCATCAAGGCGAAATTTAATAACACCTCACATATTAAAATCCATCAATCCATTATTATAGACATACTCTTAGGTACATACAAACACGCGAAAGACAACTGTTCTTCTAATGCTGTCAGGTTGTTTGTCTCAGATGTCTTAGGGTGGCAGTGGTTTGTGGGGCTGCATGCTTGTTTGCTATTCTTACCACACATAAAAGGAAATTACCCTTTTTCTGACACAGTCAGGTAATAAATGGCGATAGTGCCTCAATTGTCAAATAACAATGTTTACAAAATGTAATGTAGCCTACATAGGGAATTATTGATGATTTGCTCATGTCTTACTAAATCGTATATCTCAGCTTATGATAAGAATTATATTCCGGCAGATAATGAAGATAACATTCTAAATTCCTAAAACAAATACAAGATACATACGAACACTTTTCCCAGGTGGTAGAACCGTTATACGGTTAGCCTATTGTTTTATCAAGCAATTTGTATTCGGTTTTAAAGGTATGTTTGCCTTGGTATACCTACAAGAATTCCCCTTATTCCTCAGAATGAGCAACTATTCTGACGAACTTGGAATAGGATTAATAGATAAATAGATAACACGTTACGTGACAGTAATGAATAGGTAGATACCTAGTATCTGAACTATTATTGCTAACTAATACAAACAGGACTAGCTACAACTACTTAATACCTACTCCTAATTCCTACAGTCCTCTTACAAACGAATTCTGCTAACTACTTATTTCTATTTGTATTTAACTAGGTACTAATACCTACTAGATACTAATACTCATACAATATAGTTAGTCCCACCGATTTCGTACAAAAGTATTCAGTTTTAGTTATGGAATATCTTAATTTCAGACGTTCCTATTTCCGTTCTAAAGATAACTCTCATAAGTCGATTAAAGCTTATTGTTAAAGACTACATAGTACGAAAGGATAATGAAGCGTAGATTTTTCTTTTTACTTTCTTAAGGAGGAAGCTTATCAACAGGAAGAAATTACGCGCAATTACAAAGAGCAATATAATGGATCTCTTATTAATATAATCTTGCATTTAAAAAACCTACGCATATTGACTTCCATTGTAACGGTGCTCAGGTGTTGTAAATTAAAGACAATTCAACGTCACAACATAAATAATTCATTCAATATTTACATAGAACGAGATTATTCATACAATTCATGATCACTATCTCATAACAATACGATATGATATAAATATTAGATTGGATACCTTCATTCCCAGCTTGTGAGTTAAATCTGGCATACCTACATTTGTACATAGTATATAATAGTGTTTGCATTTAAATTGAAAAGGGGTCCTAACGCGGAAATATCAATGCATTCCTGACTGGGTTTATTCGTTTTGCATCCCTCTAGCTCGCACATTCTAACATTTTCAATGATTTTAAAACTCTAAGTAGGTACCTATACTTTTCAAAAATCTACCAACTTCTCTGATCCATCAATTTTCTTGACGGTAAAATTACAGAAATTTTTAGGCAAATATTAATTTTCATATAGGTACCTAGCTTTCCTAGCTAGCTCGCCATTTTCTCTATCGAGCAATAGGGATGTGAAAAGAATAATAACTCTTCTTACTGAAATTAGTTTTTGAATCTAAATACACTAAACATTTTTTGTGTTCTATAGGTAGGTACATCGAATGAATGAAGAGGGATGACCCTACCCTATGGTAAAGACTGGATTCACAACTGGCTGCAGAGCCTTTAAGGAAGGAATTTACAGTGATAAAAGGCTTAATATAGACAAAGATCACAACGATTCAACAACTCTAGTTATACTTTAATTTAAATACACAACTAATAATACTTGACAATATTTATAAGCTACTTGTAAATATTTTTGCACAACTATTTCAGTACATTACAATATCGCACAACCAGCTGGAAGACATTGGCAAAGTTACCTTTGAAAGTCACAAAGTCACAACATATAAATAACTAATATGACTAGTTAGATAATAAAATGGAATTGTATTATTACCGATATATACATTATCGCTGTCCTCTTCGAACTTAATTATCGGAAAATATATAGCAAGATAATACACCTACTTAACATTTCGATTTCCTATTGAGATTCGCATCTTTGTGAAATATAGTTTGTGAAAACTTAATTTACTATAACATAAACTATAAATCCAAGCTAGGTATAACGGAAAATAAATTCTGTATTGTCTTTTTAAAAGGCCCTATATTAAGGACCTATAGAAATGCACATTTGATATTTGACAGTAGTTTTAAAAAATTTGGCTCGAAATAATCTACAGAGTGACGGTGAAGTCGCCGTCCTTGTGTTCGGCCTTCGGTTCTTGCGGCGGGCGCTCGGGCAGTTTGAGAACCATGTGCTCCGTGCTCTCTGGGGGACATCACAACATAGTTTACAAACAAGCGGACAACACATTACATAAACCACGCGAAAACACAGGACAGTAAGCAGTGCTATCTTAAATAGATAATATATTTCCTACTTCTAATTCCCGTAAATCAGTTATTAAAAATATCGAAGAGTAAAAAAGAAAATGTGAGAGAACAACAACAGAGGTCTGATAAAGAAAAAATAACACCCTTTACTACTACTATTTTACTATAATCAGTGCTATCTTATATAGATAATATATTTCCTACTTCTAATTCCCGTAAATCAGTAATTAAAAATATCGAAGAGTAAAAGAGAAAATGTAAGAGAACAACAACAGAGAAGGTCTGATAGAGAGAAAATAACATCCTTTAGTACTACTACTTTACTATAATAATACTACTTGTACCCCGCCAGTAGGTACCACCAGACGCTGCTGTGAGCCTGGTAAAATGGAAAAAAAGAAAAGAGAAAGCACACGTTTCTAAGTGTTTAATTCCAAGATGCTAGAAAAAAAACAGAATCCGTCGCGTATTCGAAATCCAAAGTTGTGTCATAATTTCAAAGCGAACGATGAAAAAAGAAGCATGGCAGGATTTGTACAAAAAGTTTGAAAAAATTAGAGAGAGTAAAAGTTATTCAAATATGGTTTTTAAGCCCTTAGGATTATTTTTATGTATTCAAAATAGTTTTAAACCTCCGCAATTAAAAATACTTTATAGGAAATATATATTTCTTAACGTGTCATTTTTAACACCTAGCGTACGATTGTGATGACCACCGAGTAAGTAGTGATGACATTTCAGTCGGAATGTCGAGCATAATGGAGCCTACGCCTACATCATAGAAGTATGTCCTGAGTTACCCTTCTCTAACAAAGTTTTTCAGTTATAAATATAAAATTTGTCAATTTTATAGGCAAAATGCAACCAAGTCTAGCAGAAAAACTGTTCTTTTCGTTTAAAGTTATTTAAATAATGCGGGGGTTTTAATATTTTCTACGTATATAACTCTGTAGAGGGTAATGTAATCGTAACAATAAAAAACATTTGAACCTCTCTAATTTATTTTTTATT